>JACXIM010000127.1:33257-48984 GCA_014737505.1 Bombus sibiricus | reverse complement strand
GGTGGGGATATTGAGGGGTGACAAAAGACAAATAACCGAGTCCGATCAAAAATCGAGTTGTAAGTCTCAGTCTTGAAAAGTCACGCCTAGAGCTAGGAAGTAAAATTTGTGAACTGTTTTAGAAAAAAATAAAGTTTCTTTTTATTTTTCATTCTAAATTTCCTTTTTTTTATATTTCCATTTCTTTTGTGTCATTTTAGGTGACAATAGTCTCGACAATATAGTAATCGAGAGGAATCTTTTTTAGCTTTTTTTGTCAAGGGGTGAATTTGAGAAAGTACGTATTTCAAGTTGGAAAAATCTGACTCAATAACAACATTTACAATTTTTTGGTATTGTATATCATATGAATACAATAAAATTAAACAGATGACAGGATTACTGAAAAATACAGCAAATGAGACGGGACCGATTTTTGATAATTCTAGGATGCTTATATATTGCGAAAAATTTATCTCTTGATGGATCAATAGCTTTGTAGAGACTTGACTTGTCTTTATACAGTACATAAGAGACAAAAAGCATACATACAGTATCAAATTATGTTAGCCGAACCTATTGGATTGCTACGGAATTTCGCTGTATACACAAGACAACTCCATGGAATTGGTGGTAAAAAAAAGTAGTCTTGCATTTGATGACCAATTATTTGAATCATGGACACGATTGATATTTAAACAATCATTATAACAGTTGTAATTTAGTACGAACTTTGTTAAACTTACCTATTGTTCAAGAACATTACTATGTAACAAAAAAGGTAATCTTAAAGAAATCGTATGTAGCAATTTGAAAGCTGAAGAAACTAGAGCTAAATATTGCAGAGAAACAAAGGTTGGGAAATGGAAAGATAAAAGAGATATAACATACATGTATTTTCGACCAATCGCGGGGAGACGCGGTCGCGAGAAAACGCGTCAACGGGAGTCGTAAATTCCCGTTACGATTGCACGAATCGACACCACGGTTAGATCGATCCCCTTATTTCGGTTAGGATAATAGGGGTAATTAAGTTAGTATAACACTGTGAGTCACAGAGCTATAAAATTTATATTCTTCAACAATTCTTACACAGACGAGTTACACCGATAGATATGTTGTACAAGACAGAGACGATATTCAGAGATATGATATTCCGTAACAGCGATGACTTCGTAAAGAAACAGAAATAACGAAGTGAAACGATTAACTAACTAACTATGCTCGCTCGTGTTGAGACCAAGCCAGATGTTGACTGTCCGAGAGTCGTAGAAACAGTGCCGTGCGTCGCGTTGCGGGTGTTCCTTTTGTTCATGGGAAAACCAGCTTTCCCGTTAGGGAAATATTCGCTTTCTCCGCAGGTCATACGAACGCATAATAAACCTAAGGACTATTTCAGGGACCATCCATAAACAGACAATACTTGTAGGAACAACGATTCCTTCAAGATTGATAGAATGTAATTATAAATACCGAGGCAACGGTAAACTAAATGTCTAAGTTTATGGTGGATCCTTAGGTTTATTGGGGGCCTGAATAGCGGTGTAGACCCTTGGCGGCCAGGTAGCTAGAGACGTCGCGCGGACCATTTCACGCGACGTAACAATACATATCCAGCGAATTTAAAAATGAAATAATTGAATCAACAAATAGAAGAGCCATACAAGAAGAAAGACCGCTTCCACTTGTCAAATATAACCAGAACATAGGATAGACTGACAAGTAAGACCAAATGATGTATTATTACCTCTGCGAACAAAAATTAAATTGGTACAAAAAGCTGATATTCACGTATTTCAATTTGTGGGCCACTTTTTCACTATTTAAAGTGAGCACAGCTCGCAGTATGCGAACAAGCGCTGGGTCGAACGACGAAGTTTACGATGCATCGAAACTACGAGTTTTGAGACAATCCAAAAGCAACTGTTTAAAACATTAACTAGTTTCCCCAAGTACTCCAAGCATATAAGTACCCCAATTAACGCATGGTAAACCTTGTCACCAAGGTCTGAACTTGTTGGTAGCCACTGGGGGCTCCGGGTGCCGTACACTCCCTCAAACATACCCTGCTGACTCGGGTAGGCTGCTGATTCGACTGGATGGAAGAACGTAACGCCTACATTTCCGTTAACTTACAGAAGCATACGTAACGAGTCCCGAGAAAGATTGTATTGCCAAGTATCGTTCTATGAAGTATTGACGAGTAAATATTCATTTAAGTGTGAAGACTTCGAGGATCGGGAAATCTCACTGTATCTCCGTATTTCGCGATATGCCCTTCATTTTATTAAATGTATTATTTTCATCACTAAACCAAAGATCATTCATTTTTCCACCCTACAAATTATTACTATTTAATTCGTTCACATTGTATTATGAATATTCACAAGTTTTCATGATTATCGCCCGACAGTTATAGAAAGATTCTCACAACCCGAATCAAGGTATTGTTTAAGATTTTCTCACAATACTAGACAGCGATTAAAACATGGAGGACACCTAACGATAGAAGAGCTTGAGCAAGCTACCAACCGAATCATACTCATACTCCAGAAATATCACAAATATGATTATTCGTGGGTCATAGCGCCGTGCAAGGCATCTTAAACGTAGTGAGACAGATCTGGCCGGTCAACGGAAGGGTGGCGGTAAAATCAATAATTCGGAAGTGCGTGATTTGCTATAGAATGCAAGCCAGAACTCTGCAATATCCAATAGCCCAATTTCCGACAAATCGAGACAAATTCGAGCAACCATTTATAGTGGTGGGCACCGACTATTGCAGGCCTTTTTATATCAAGGAGAAAAAACATCGCAACGCAAAGCGATTGGTGGCCTATGCAGCACTATTTGTTTGTTTTAGCACAAAGACAATACACATCGAATTAGTCAGTGCTCTCACCTCTGATGGATTTCTTGCAGCTCTGAGGAGGCTCTTCACTAGGCGCAGAAAATTCAGAGATATTTATAGTGACAACGCTGCAACATTTACCGGGGCAAACAATGAATTACAAATAACCATTGCAACGATAAACTCCGAAACGAAAATCGTAAAAGACACACTCTTCACGTATGAAAAACTAGCAACGTGCATGATAGAAATTGAAGGGATCCTAAACTCCAGACCATTAACCTCATTATCCTCTCATTCCAATGACCCTAGTACCTTGACACCCGGTCATTTCCTGATAGGTGACTCACTAGTCCGAGTGCGATCTAGCCATACTCAAATCAGGTTGACTGTCTTTATGACACAAAATACAACAAATGAGGCAGCACCTCTGGAACAGATGGTATAAGGAATACCTAAATTATCTGATGGTCCTAACCGACCCAACATTTCGACTAGGGGACGTTACGTTAATATCGAGACTACCGGCGTGCCAATTCATTAATACTGATCTGTAGGATACCCAAAGAAATTCCACCGAGCTACAGCAGTTAAGTCGCCCCATCATGATGAACCAAACCTCAACTCTTCTTCGACCTTCTCCGCTTTTTGGGAAACTGCAGACACAGATTGTTCTATATACATAATTCGCATTGCCATTTTAAACGTGTGACACAACGATAAGATTAAATATTTAAACAGAAAATTTGGTATGACTTATGTAAATATATAAATGAAGTTAAGTAATTTTGTATAAGTATGAGGTGTATTATTTGTGGGTGATAGTGCTACTGCTGGTGTAGATGGCGTTGGGAGGTACTGCTGCTTTTTCTTCTCATTTAAGAATCGCGGAAAGAAAAATCGGATTACGGGCGTCGGGATTTGAACTCGGGTCCCGAACGTTCGTAGCCAAAGGCGCTAACTACTGCGCTGCCGTCGTCCGGTAGTAGTTGATGTCGAGTACTGCTACAAGTACATTCCATCGTTTTATATGGCTTCTATATGTAAACGGATAGTACTTTCTGGACGACCCTCGTATATCAAAATCCTATTTTTAGCATGTCGACTAATAAACCCACTTGTCCTTTAAACTCGTTATTTGTACATATCTTCATGTAAGGTTTTATTAGAAACAGTAGCTTTTTTCACATTCTTCAGCGTGACATCACAAATATAACATACTGGTGATTTTTTTAGAATAGATTTTTTTTTTGCACACACTTCCTTCTATCATTGTAACCTTTATGTTATACGAATTCTTATTATACAATATTTGAAGTTTCATTAGCGCTATAATGATATCTAATTATCTATTATATTGGTAAAATTTTAAACAATTCTGAAAATCTGTACAGAAATTGTAAAATATTCAGTATTTATTATATGCAAATATATACATTTAATTATATTTGCAAATATATACATATTTTGCAAATATCACAAACATGTTTAAACAGGCAATTATCTACAATAGTATTAATAAGTCTTAGTATTCAGTGGGACTATCTTCAACACTTATTATGTATATCCTTATGATGACAACCTATAGTATATACTAATTTCTACTAAATATAAGTTTCCATTTAATATCTTGTAACTTCTATATATATCTTCAGACTGGGTTCAAATTTTGTCAATATAATTGCAACAATCGCATTTCATTATAGTGCTAATGAAATTTCAAAATGTTTCTTACAATACACACAATGCATGTACATAGAAAAGTTATCTACGATAAATGTATGAATACCTTTGTGAGCCATTATACAGGATAAAGTTGTTAAGAATGTAGACTGTGATAGCATCGGTTCCCGGGCCTCTCTCTCGATCACAACCGGGACGGTTTATCGTGGAGGTTTTAGTCGGTTGGAGTCCGACACTACGACGCCGCTTTCCCCAGAAGCGGCCTGGCGTCCGTGCGGATTTCCTCCACGTAAAAATAAAAAAAAAAAAAAACTGTGATAGCATACTTCAAAATGATTTGATTTGTTCTCACAATTGCATTAAACATTAATACTGACCTTATGTGATTAGCAGCTATCATAAATATAACTAAACATATGAATTATTTTATTCATTCCTAAGTGGATATTTAGTGTACTTGCTCTGCATCTCTTCGTACACAACCTGTATATACTTTGCATATTCACTACATAAACTTCTGGTATTAATTTGATACGTGCAAATAAAAATTAATTTGATGTGTGCTTGCTGTAAATTTAATAATTGTTGTAAAAGCTACTGTTACAATTTCATGCTATTACATCTTGAGTTCATAAGCCTTTGTGTATAATAAAATATTATTAAACTACAATAGCTAGAAATAAAAATAAGTTAGTTTTCTATCGCTTCCTTTTTCCTCCGAAAACATTGGAGAACCAATTTCCTCAGAGAACATCTAATCTATTGGAGAATGAGAAAAATAAATCATTTCTCAATATGATTTCAAACATAACACATTTTATGGTAACATATTATACATTTAATACATACATATATGTAACATATATGTTAATATACAAAAATATTTAAAGCACAACATACAAAAATTGAAAATTTTTCATAATTTTGTAATTACAGAACGTGGTATATTATTTAAATCATCAATTATGACTTACAACAAACTTACAATAAAATCTAACTAATCTTCAAAAATACTGACATAAGTATGTATAAAACTAAATAGAAATAGCATCTATCCTTCTCATTCATAAATTTTGAATAACAGATAGAAAAAAATAACAAATAAATGAATTTTTTACTTTTTTTACATTACATAATGCATTTCATTATTAAAAACAGGCAATACATGAGACATTATGGCAATTAATAATAAAATAATAATAATTACAGAGAAAGACTTACCATAGGAGCATAGAAAAGAATTTATGAACATTTTTTTTACCGAGTAATAAGTTTTCTTCAAAATCACGAAATGCATGTATCATTTTCTGGCAACGAAGACTTTTGAGAAAGTTTCCTGAAAAATTATAGTCGATCAGATAAATGAAATAAAAGGACCAAAAAGCAATTGCTATTAACGGACGCATGATTATTTTATAAAACATAGAATTTAAGTATAAAAATATTCTACATGTAGTATATTTTTAACACATGTATCACTGATCCAATAAATAAAGTTTTGTTCTATTTCTTCCTAAATAAAATAAAAGGCAAAAAGCAACCTATAAAAAGAAAATATGATTATGTTACTCTTATTTAAAAATATTAATTTTTAAGTGTTCAGGTTATGAGTAAGTATTATAAATTATTTTGTTCAGTTATTAGCAAACATTATCAATAACATAATTTGTTTTTTGGATACATATCATTTAGAGATAAAAACATTTCTTTAGAGAAGAAAACTAGTTCATGGGAAGAACGATATAACTTTTATATATAGAAGGCTATAACATTTAATTCAAACTACTTAATTGAACTTAGAACATAAATATAACTATCACCACTTTTACATGAATATAAATGTATAAACAATCATAGAAAACATCATTAAGAAAAGTATTCGCAAAATTTTGTAATTTATGCAAATACAATAAAGACAAGAATATAATAAAAGTAATAAGACAAAATAAGAAAACTGAATTCGTTTTTATGACTTACTTTTATATACATCGTACAAAGAGAATAAAGGTTTTCGATTAGAATAATTCGTAAATCCAATTTCTAATAATCAAATTTTATTCTTCACTTACCACATAACTAATAACAATTAATTCTTAGTAAACGTAACTTCATGCCATGTATACTGTACTGCGTTTCGAATACAAATACGAAAGGCACACTTAACCTTATGACAATGGACTAGTACTGTTTGTTGATTGGCTACGCTTCAGAATTATAAGCGGATCCTGCGCACAACCAATGCACAAACATCTGCGCTTCAAATATTTCAATTTTAAGATTAATTGTTCTACATAAATATTTCATAACAATTTTAATATCCTGGTAATTATCATTTTTATACTGCGAATTTTTATATAGATATCATATTTCAAAATATACAAAATACAGTGAGAAGCTCAATTGAACCAATGCAGTACTTTTTGCTGAAAATACTTTATTTACTTATCATGATAGGAAATAAAAGAAACTTGGCACACATATTAATTTACACTTATTTTACTATACTAAGCATATAAAAATTTCATTGTATTCGATTTAGTTTGTTAACTATATAAATATGCGCGTAAAACGGAGATACAGAATGACAGCTTTGAACGAATTTAATATTTTGTAAATAACAATCCGTCACTGCAATCCATATTGGCATGCTTCTAATCAAATTTGTCTATACTGCTCGAGGGATTTTATATCTTTGTTCTTCAACTGTTTCCTATAATTCATCGAGAATACATAGTAAGGAATCATATGCATCTTGTAACTGTTGTTATTCAATATCGTCCATAAATTTTCAATCGGATTCAAGTTTGAACTTTGGGCTAACCAGTTAAAAACTTGAAATTCGTGCAATTACAACCATTGTTGCTAAGTACACAATTTTACTATGTACTTAGGTCCTCGACCTTCTTGAAAAATGATATTCCTATCACCAATTGTATTCTGCACAGTATTTCGTAATTTCACATTTTAAATTTCTTAATATGTGTACTGGTTGTTTTCTTAATATATTGTATAAATTATTGTATAAATTTGTTAATATATTGTAGAACAATTATTAAGAATTTTGTTTATATTTTTGTGAAAACGATTAATGTAAATAGAGGTGGTAAGGAATAAGTTACTTTGCTTAGCAACGAGAATTTGCTCGAACTTTGTTTCTGTAAATATTTAGTTTTGTCATAGCCAGAGCTACATTCTATAAATATCCAGAAAAAAGCTGTCTTTAAGAAACTGTTATGCTATGTATTTACACATTTTTTGTAGTGGATGTAAATATTAGGCCAGTGGTTCTCAAAGGGCACGCTCCGGAATAAAAGTGAGTACGCCGCCGTAAAAGATCAATGTTCTTTTTCTCTTCTTCTTCTTCTTCTTCTTCTAATTTGTAAATTTTAGCATTTGTATAGAAAACGTGCCAAAATATCTATACATTTCCTAAAGTGCGCCGTAACTAAAAAAGCTTTAGGAACTACAGCACTAAATACTAAACGATTTGAGGCACTTGTTACGAAAGTTGTCGATTTAAACTATTCTTACTTCTTTCAAATTTTACCAAATTTTCTGTATTTTATAGGAGAAAAATTGATTTAAGGATAGGCATTCCGTAACAAACCACTGATCAGATTTTCCTATAATGTTTTATGTAAATCTATAAAATTTACAATTCCTGCACAATTTTTTCGTAAACTATTATAGATATCTAGAATAATCTTATCTAAAATATATAACGTTATTTGAAAGAACTTTTAAGTATAAACTTTAAATGTATCATAATGGCATCAATTTCGGTTCTTTATATATCTATATTCCAATTAGTAATTATATATATATACTTCGGAGTTTTATGCATTTATATGAAATTTAGTAATTTAACGCAAAACTGAACGAAACACACATAATATTGAAAAAGACATAAGATTAAACAATTTTTTTAACAGTTGCATATCAAAATATAGCTCTCTCATACTGTTAAGAACAGAAAATGCACAAAAGTTTCCTTTTTAGTATTTTTTAGCAGTAGGACGAGGACCGTAGTTTTTGCCTCATTTCCTATATCTCATACTAAATCAATAATAGACAAAATACGGGTAAAAAGAAGGCAGATGTACTGGCTAACTAGTCGAAACTCTAAACTCAGCATGGAAAATAAACTAAAAATCTACAAAACGATAATAAAACCAATTCGAACGTATGGAATACCACTATGGGGCACAACAGCAATGAACCACATAAATAAACTAGAGTCGCTACAATCGAAGATACTGAGAACAATAGTCAACACCCCATGGTGTGTCAGAAACAAGGATATACGCAAAGACTTAAAAATACCAACGGTCAAAGAAGAAATCTGCAGGTATGCAGAAAAATACAAGGAAAGAACAGCAACCTGTCCAATCCAGCTGGCTGCTGAGGCGAACAAACCTCGCATAAAAAGAAGGCTAAAGAGAAAACACCCAACTGACCTCACTAAAGAAATAAAATAGACAAACTCGAAGATGGTATTTCGCTGGGGGTAGCCGTCCACATGTTATTTAGCAATTAAGCTAGAAAATTTTATCGAATGTCTAGCTAGACCAATTGTAAAGTATAAATTAAATAATACAAAAAATTCCTATATCTCGGCCGAATAGTTCATCGTGTCTGATTTTCTAACACTTCAAAATCAATGGTCTCATTCGGAAATTTCTGATAACATTGGCGCCGCCGCTCCGACCAAATCTGTAAATTTCGGGCTGTTATAGTTCATCAAAAGTTCGTAAACCCAGCAGAGTGATAAACGATGTACTGTAATTATTTACGATGTCACGTCTGCTATTGAATTCTTCTCTTTCAACCGCCGACACGACTTAGACCCCTACGTGTTCCATAAAATCGAAAGAAACTAATGGGCGAAGAGCACGGAGGCATATAAATCGACAAGCCGCAGTCGACTAAAAATATGTGCATAGCATCAGTACTTTCTATCTACTCATTGTCAAACTCGCTCTCGTAATTAGCTCCGTGCGCTGCGCTCGCCTCACTACTGCTCTTCGTATCACGTGCCGCGTTCGGTTCGGGTACACTCACTATCGCGATCTTGCGTTATAGTCGTAATATTTAGCCTTCATGACCGCGCTCGACTTACATAATTATCTAATTTGTAAGATTAGAATAAATTTCCGTGCAGTATATTGTCTCAGTTGTTAAGTTTTTGTTTGAATAAAGTTTAACCGTGTTAGAATACGTTTCGTATTCGTTCTTTACTTAGTCAAAAACTATTGCAAACGCTTCTCCTGGTGCATCGTTATCGTCCCGATGAACACATTCTAATGTAAAATATGACAAACGAATCACTTTGAAACTACATACCATATTTTGATATGACTAGTACTTATTACAAAACCATAATATTGTATGATAATTTTAACTGTGGCGGATCGGTAACAACAGGACGCCGACAGGTCGAGGGCATCAACGCGGTCGTAATACCTCCCAGGCGATCCGGGTACCGAATCGTCAACACCAGAGGGCTACTACGACGACAACGAGTTTGTTTGTCTCGCTAGCGGTCGAATATACGGTGTCATGATACAAATACTGCACCTAGCGAGACTCCCTCTGCGTCTAAGGTAGGAACTACCGGATACAGCCTTACTGACGAGTCGACCGGTAGTCCCGGGACGAAACGCGAATTCTCTTTTCAACTGGCGGCGGCAACGACGGGCTACGACGAAGGAGGAGCGTGAAGCCAAAAATCAATTATTGGGGATTCATCATCCGCTATATAATTAAAATTGTTCATAACAGTATAAGAAAAGTGCACTTTTTCGCATCTCTTTCACTACTTTGCAACTTAAAAATTGGGCTTATTATAACGTAATACGTTTTCTTTTACAGATGTTATGTTCTAAATAAAACTTTTTCAAAATTTTATTATTTTTCTTTTCCTGTTAGCCTGAAATTCTCTTCGATATGCCTAACAACTCGGAGAAATATTGTTCAAAATAATTACAGTCTTTGACGTACATAATTTTCATATTTGGCAACACGTTTCAATTGTATAACATTTATAACGAATTTCTTTCTTCGAAATATCGTGGTCTCTCATTCAAGTATTACATATTCTCTGCTATAATGCGACGTGTAGATAGCATGTGCAGTGTACAGTGGACAGTAACCAAAGTTGTCGAAAACATGAACACCCCGGTGTCTGTTCCATTTGTCAGACTATGATTTTCTCGACAATATTTACATCGACGCCATGTTTTTACTAATATTCTGTTTCAGTGACATTCTGATTTTACCGAATATTATATATATGTATGCAAACATTGCTGAAAACGTTATCGAAAAAATTATTGTTTATTAGATCCGTCGAATGGAATAGACCCATTAAGATCAATCAATCAATAGAAACGGTAGCTCTTGTCTAGAAGCGTAGCACGCCAGTTGTCATAAAAAGAACATGTCGCATTTTACGTCGATTGAGAAAGGTCGTACTAAGTAATAAATCTGCTCGAAATTAATTGAAAGTTTGAGAAATTATAACCTGCGCAGATCGATGAAGGCAATAAAGATCGTTCGAGAAAATTTATGTGTCGTTGAAAGTTTGAGAAATCAATCCGCGGAAATCAATGAAAGCGACAAAGATCGAGAAACTTTACATCTTCAAATAGAAAATTTTAATACGATCCCGAATTTAATATTAACCTAAGAATATTTATGACATAATGTATAGGAATCGAAAGGAATAGAAGGAAGACTTATGCAACATAAAGATTTATCTTTATTCTGATCACCTTTATATCGATAACCGTTACGTTAGATTTCCTACTTACGCTGCACACCAATTTGTTTCTATCTCTCCTTCTTCCTCTCCTTCTGCCCACATATTTTCTCTCTTACTCGTTCATTTACTCTCCCCCCCCCCTCTTTATATAAACGCACATTTTCTATAATATAAATATAAAACGGCACAATTATCTGTGCTGCTTGAGGGAACCGCACTTCAAGTCCGAGCAGGGTTTTCCCACTCTTCCTAACGTAACGAAAAGTAGGCCAAATGCAATACTGATTGAAACATTAAAATTTAGGGTGAAAATCAACAAGCAAGTTTTCATAAGTGTTACACAACATTTCCGAACCTGTTCCGAACTGAGTACGTTTTATTGCTACTAAATCACGAATTTTATATTTCGTGGCAGTTTTACGACGTTTGTTGTATGTTCTTTTGTTTTCTTTTTGGATTTTTGCAATATTTTCCTTGGCCTCTAATCTCATGTTCGTGCAATCTTCTTCAAAAATATTCACCAGTTCTTCGTCTATCAGTTGCTTTAATTCTTGGTCCCCTTTAAGTCTTATTTGTTCTCCGATTAGTAGTTCAAATGGTGTCTTCTTAATACTTCGGTTATGGCTTGCATTTATAATTTGTTGCACTCGGCCCACGTGTTTCCACCATTCTGCTGGATTGCTTGTAGAAAGTTTCGTTAGAACAGGTATGATTGTTTCGTTCATTCTTTCCACCTGAACATTTCCGCGCGGTATACCCGTAGTAATTAGTATGTGTTCGATGTCTTCCTTTTGGCAATACTGTTTAAATGTGTTCGAAGTGAACGTTGAACCGTGGTCTGACACTATGCGTCTTGGATTTCCAAAAGTTAATGCCTGCAACTTTAGTTTACTTAACCTCTCTTCCGTCGTAGTAGTTTTGGTTGGGTATAACCAGGTAAACTTGGTGAACGCATCGATAATTATAAAAATATGGTTATAGGATTTTTTCGTCGACGGCATCGGTCCTAGGTGGTCGATATGATATGTATCTAATGGTACAGCTCTTTTTTCTATGGGATATAACACTCCTTCACCTTTCCCTTTCTTCTTTTCTGCCAACACGCACCGTATACAGTTGTTAATTACTTTTTTTACTTTGTCTTCCATGTTGGGGAACCAATAATCTCTTTTGAGCATTATCATCGTTTTGGCACTGCTAAAATGTCCTTATTCATGTGCTAGTTTGATAATGTCCCACTGCATCGATTTCGGCACAACAATTGTCTCACCACTATCAGTCTCGCGATATAGTACTCCATTTTTTGTTAACGTAAAGTTATTTTTCTTCTTATCACGTACTGCCTCGACTATTTTTTTTATCTCCTGATCCTCTTCTTGGGCTTTGCGAACTCGATCAATCAAACCGCTTCGGCCTTCCTGTACTAATAACACTTCTACTGTATTCCGACTAAGCGCGTCCACATGACGCATCGCCGTGCCTGGTCTATGGTCGATTATATAATCAAATTGTTCAACTTAAAGTGCCCAATGTGCCACCCGCAAACATATATCTTTCTTTTTTAAAGTCCAAACAAATGCGTTACAGTCTGTTACTATTTTAAATGGCATATTTAGTAAATAGACACGGAATTTTTTAATGCTTTAACTACCGCTAATATTTCTAACTCGTAGCTCGTGTATTTTTCTTCCGTGGAGGACGTCTTCCAGCTGGCATAGTAAGCGGGATGAAATTTATCGTTATCGGCACTTTTCTGTAACATTGTTGTCCCTAATCCTTCTTTACAAGCATCAGTATGAAGTTCGGTTTCGGCTCCTACTTGATATAATCTAAGTACCGGGTTTTCAATTAAGGCATTTTTTAACCTTTCAAATGCCTGCTTCTCTAACGGTCCAAATTTAAATTCAACGTTGTTTTTTAATAATTGCGATAATGGTCGCGCAATCACGGCATACGATTCTATGAATTTACGGAAATATCCCGTTAAACCCAAAAAACTCTGTACCTGTTTGGTCGTCTTAGGTTCTGGAAATCTTGACACTGCCAACGTCTTCTGTTGCGATGGTCGAATTTGTCCATTTTCAATGATGTACCCGAGATAATTCACTTGTTTGACTAAAAAACTACATTTTCACCAGTTTATTACTAGTCCATATTCACTCCCGGTTTTTAATACTTGTCTCAGTTTTTCAATTGCCTCACTCTCGGTCTCTGCGGGAATTATAAGATCGTCTAGATATGCTAACACAATTCCGTCGTTGATTAAAGGTCGAAACACTGCACGAACATGTCGTTGAAACACAGCAGGTGAATTGCACAAACCGAACGGTACTTTTAAAAATTCATGTTGAGTGTCACCACTTCTAAGAAAACTCTACATCTGGTTTTTTTAGCCTTCTCCGCCTTTGAAGTCATCGATAGCGTATAGACAAAAGACTGTGACGAAGGCAGACGATAAACAGTCGACAGGCAACGTTGCCTTCGAGGGTTTTGTTCAGTTATAGGATAACACAGCTAGCATGCGGATCTGGACCAACTCAAATTATTATTTTATACTTGTACTTTCACTTCTGTATTTCAAATATATTTTTCTACCTTATAATTTATCCACGCGTCTCTCTTTATACATCTAATAACCTCAACAATTCATAATGTCCATCAGGAACCACGAAAGCTGTGTATTTAACACTATTTTCGTCAATTTGGACATGGAAAAATCCGTCTTTTAGATCTAACGTGAAAAATATTTTTGCATTCTGTAGTCTATCTAACTGGTCTTCTATTAATGGTAACGGGTTCCTATTTTTAACAATTTGTCTGTTTAATAATTTATAGTCTACACACAGTCGCGGTTCACCATTTTTTTTCTCTACTAACACAATAGGACTTGCATATTCTGACACACTATGACGTATAATTTTTCCACTTAACCACCGATCGATGATTTTATTAACCTGTCTCCTTTGTTCTGTGGGTTTTGGTATACTGGTGCATCATCTTCAAGTATGATTTTCATACATACACCTGTGTTCTTTGTCTTCGGCACTGTATATTCTCTAATTAAATTTTTAATATCGTCTCTGGTTTTTTTATTTTTAATATAGTCCAACTCGACTAGATTTCGGTCGTTTTGTTCACCACATATGTCTATATTTAACACTTCATTCCATTCACTATCTTCGGTAGCACACTGGTTTTCACGTAGTTTTTTTTTATTTGTTTGAACTTTACTTGTTTATGTTCCACTCTTACTTCCACTTGTTCAGTTAATTCAATACCTAATAGTACATCGTGTCCCAAGAAGTTATTGGGAACTACGTCAAAGTCTAGCGTTGCGTTTAAACCGTCAATCACTATATCCGTTTTGAATCGTCCCATGGTGTGTACCTATACTATCGAATCTAATAATTTTTTTCTCAAGTTGGGGTGCTCCTAAACGCGAATACATATTCATTCGTATTAAATTAAGATCACTTCCTGTATCTATCTTTGCCACTACATTTTTGTCCATAATCTTTATTTTCTTGAACCCTCTTTTATTTTCATTCCACAACTCATCACAACGCGTCTTGTCTTTTAGTATATTAGCACAGTTTGATGAAATGTGTTCGAATTCTCTACATTTAAAACATTTAGGGCCTCTCGATTTATTCGGACAATCTGCACTCACATGTTTTCTGTCACCGCAATTATGACACCTTTTATACTTCACTACAATTCCAGATTGCCTGTATTTCCTGTTGTCCTCAGCTCTGACCGGTCTCACAGTTGATTCTGTTATGCGGGATTTTTGTTCCTCATAGGTGTACATCCTTCGTCATCACTTTTTTTTTTTTTTTTTTGTTTCTTGAAGTCTATGGTGTATTTGCCAAGTATTAGATTTTTTTGAAAATTCCTTTATTAGTCCTCTTTTTTTTTCACGCCAAGTTCTAGCATGGCATTCATAACTCACAAATATTTTTGCTGATCCTTTCATCAGCTTTTTTGTATAAATTACTTTCTGTTCTTCTGTCCACATACACATGCTTGCAGTTTCTTGAAACGTCTTGAACCATTGATTGATATTTTCATTGTTTTCGCCCGTAAAAACTTCTAAGGCATCTTGGACATCTTGAAAGCTTAATGTTGTACGCCTACGTGTCTTTTTACGGCATTTGTCACAATTCTGAAGTACATCTCACGCGTTCCTTCTGCGTTCTCTTTCACCTTCTTCATCGTCTTCCGTTTCACTTTCGTGGTCACTTTCTTCTTCCGATTCCTGCTCGGGCAACCGAGGTGGATGGACGTGTCTAGTCGGTCGTGCGCTCCGGTGAAGTGATTCAAAGAAGTGTTAAAGTTAACTAATAGTGATAGAGAGGTGAAGTATAAAAATGCAGCAGATACCAACAATAAAAATTACAACTAAAGGTGATATGCACTACATAAGCAGGTCGGTAGATTTACCAGGCCTA
>JACXIM010000127.1:0-29524 GCA_014737505.1 Bombus sibiricus | reverse complement strand
CACACCCAAATCAGCTGGTTGCTGAAACGAATAAAACAATAATAGAAAGAAGACTGAAGAAGAAGCATCCTGCAGACCTCATAATAGAACAGATATGAGTGCCGAAGGAAACACCCAGCAGATCTCACAAAGGATATAACTTAACAATCACGAAGATGGTGCCCCGCGGGGGGTAACCAACCACATGATAATCTAACAGTTACAAAATTCAACCTAATGTCCAAATTGGACAAATTGTGAATTTGAAATATTAAATAAAAAAAAACTTTCTTCTTCCGACGACGCATCCTCTTCTTCCATATCCGCCTGTAGTCGCTCACGTAATTCAGCTTTATTTCCTTTCGTCTCTAGCCCCATACTAGCAAGACGTTCTCTTAATTCCTTTGTCCTAAACCTCTCGAGATTTTCGCCTTCATCTCATTTTTGCTAAGCTCTTTGCTTGCTCTTTGACATTTGGTTGTCCAGCACTACACGCTCGATTTAGCCTGGCAACCAACACTGACCTTGCACCAGATATTGGTAGATTCATCTGTGCAAGCTTGTTTCTTAATTTTTCCAGCGTTAGATTTTCCTCACTTGAAAATTGTTCCTCTTCACAATTTGCCATCTTAGTCTTTTGAATAATGTCTTTTGAATACACACGATATTATTCTCAACGGCTAACGATATTGTCTTTTATCACACCGCTTTCCGATCAAAAACAATAAAAAAAATTAGATTGGCACGGTTTAAAATCCCGAACGAGCCCCCAATTTTGTAGGAATGTTATGTTATTAGTTTGTAGGTAACAGTATGATTTATACAATAACGTTTGCACTCACACAAAATCGAATATAATACCCCGTTTCACGTATTCGTTACTCACTCCTTCTACGACACAACAACACAACGATCTCCACACGACAACGATAAATTCAACTCTGACTCTCTCAACTCTCGTTACAACGTTTTCCATGTTCACTTTTTCCTTAACATATCTTGGTTACGCTCACAACACTCCTTGACAACGTTAACATATCTTGATAACGTTAGTAAACAATTACCCCTCACGCCACGTCCTTCCTTGATGTCACACTATCCCACATGTATATTAATGTAAATAATATTATTACACTTAATATGTTTTTTCTGCATGTGTACTTTGTATATATATTTCATTTACAAACGTATTTATTATAAAAAAAGAAAGTCTCTGCTGGGATTTGAAACAATCTCCTTCAGATCGGTAAAACGAAACCGTGCGCCTTCTTTTTTAATAGAGTTTTTTGCCAACGATTGTTACATTGTGTAAAAGGGTAGAAAAAAATTTATCTATGTGCTGGCGAATATAAGTATTAGTATATCTATTAATTTTATAGTATTTAGCGTTTCCCGTTAAGAGATATATACGATGCTATCGTGTGAACATAGTCTTAATTACCTGTTCTGAATACAGCTTTAACATAGTCTTAGTCTAGAAAGGTCGGCATATGCATTTAGCACGTAATTTGAATTGCCAGCTATGTATGTTTTAAAAAATAGGATGTATTTGGAAACTGTCTAATGGTTCGATGTACAGTACAGCAAAGGAAAAGTTGAAACTTATGAATAGAAAAGCTTTGTATAGCAAAGATCAAGAATTTTATCACGAACAGCATCCAATTGACAGTTGTAGTTGAAGTCACGTTAGCTCCCTCAACAGGAGAGTTCCATTGGGGCATTTGCGTGAAGCAATTGTAGAGAGGGCAGAGCCGTGAGCGTGATCGAAATCTCTGGGAAAACTGGAGAATTCGGACAAGGAAGTTAATCAGAGTGAAGGGCTAGTGCATGTGGAAGAAAGTGGGTGTAAGAACTAGTGGAATTCGGTCTGGAAAGACGTGACAGGCGAAATAAAACCGCGTGTGAGGTTATGACGGTCAGAAAGCCGTATTGGGACGCGTGACAACAACGCCGCTGCACGAGCTAGCCCTCCTCCCCCACCAATCTTCATGGATGATGTTATCGACATCCAAACAATGATAAAGTCCATCGAGAAAGACATTAACAAAGAGGACTACACACTGAAAATAAATAATAATCAGGTTAAAATTATCCCGGCAAACCCAGAATTCTATAGAAAACTAACAAAATTACTAAAAACCCTGAACGCAAATTTCCACACTTATCAACTGAAACAAGAAAGACCTTTTCGTGTGGTACTAAGCAACGTCCACCACTCAGCTAACATAGATGAACTTAAGTTCGAACTCCTCAAACTTGGTCACGAAGTAGTTAACAGCAGCAACATACGCCATAGAATCTCAAAAAACCTGCTATCCCTTTTCTTTATCGACCTAAAACAAAAACCCAACAATAAACAAATCTACAACATTAACCGACTAATGAATTCGGTAGACAAATTCGAACCTCCCTTAGTAAAAAAAGGAGATAGTACAGTGTAAAAGGTGCTAAAGGTACGGTCACACGCAGAAATACTGCAATCATAATTTCCGCTGCGTAAAATGTGCAGGTTTACACCCCACCGACCAGTGCACTAAATCACCGGAATCCCCAGCGAAGTGCATCCACTGCCAAGGCGACCATCCTGCTAACTAGAAAGGTTGCTCAGGCTACAAAACATTATATATAAATAAATATCCTAAACTCAGAATCAAAGAGACAACCAATCAAATACCTAGTCCTCCAAAATTCACTACTACTACACCCAAGTAGTACAAGGAAATAAAAATACTACGAATATCCAAAGGGACCATTCTCAAAAAAGTGTTCCCAATCCACAAAACACAGACAACGTATCCAGACTCGAAAAATTAATAGAAAAACAATCAGAACAAATAAATAATTTACTATCACTATTAATACTCATCATGGATAAATTAATACGCCCCGACGCAAAATAAAACCAAGACGCATAGCTCCTTGGAACGCCAACGGCCTAGCTCAACACAAATATGAACTAGAAGTCTTCCTAAAACAACAACAAATCGACGTAATGTTCATATCTGAAACCCACTTCACCGACAAGAATTATCTAAAAATAAATGGTTATAACTTCTACCATACCCAACATCCCATTGGTGAGGCCCACGGCGGCACCGGAATCATTATCAAATCCAGCATTAAGCATTACGAGCTTCCATCATTCCAGAAGGACTACCTACAAACCACAAACGTAGCGATAGAAGATTGCCATGGTACATTCAGCACCTCAGCAGTATGTTGTATATTGAGACACCATTTCTAAAGAAGACTTTAATAATTTTCTTGACGCTCTGGGCAACAGATTCATAGCAGGAGGGGACTATAACGCCAAACACACCCAATGGGGCAGCAGACTTATCACAGTAAGAGGCAAAAATCTCTTGAACAGCATAAACATCAACAGACTCAACTACGTCACCACACACGAACCCACATACTGGCCCACAGACACTAACAAAATACCAGATTTACTAGACTTCTTCATAACTAAAAATATCTCGCCAAGATACGTCCAAATCAACACCTCGGCGGATCTCTCTTCTGACCATTCCCCCGTGATAGCAACAGTCAGTTCAACAATCATCGAGAACCCACCTAACGGCTTTATACATAACCAACTCACCAACTGGCAGCTCTTTACAGAAGTCTTTAATCATTCAACCTCAGCCTTCATTTCACTAAAAACTAATGAAGATATCGAAATAGCCACGGAATATTTAAACACGAGCATAATAAACGCTATCCACACCTACTAAGACTTCTACCAGCAAACGTGAATATTCCCATTACATATTAATTAATTACATTACATTACATTACATATTAATAAAAATAGAAGAAAAACGTAGACTAAGAAGAGTATGGCAGACCCATAGAACACCGGATGACAAACGTAAACTAAACACCGCAATGAGGAAGTTAACCAAACTCATCAAAAACTATAAAAATGACTGTTTTCAAAAATATCTCTCCAATCTGTCCCCCACAGCAGACTCCAACTACTCACTATGGAAGGCTTCCAGGAAACTCACGCGCCCCCCGCAATTAATCCCTCCAATCCGCCGTCCGCAAGGTGGATGGGCACATAGCCCTATAGAAAAAGCCAACCTGTTTACCAAATACTTATCTAACGTATTTAAACTCCATTCTTTCAAAACTGCCGCGGATATTACTGATTACCTGCACTCTCCCTTCCAAATGTCTCCCCCCCCCCATAGAACCCATCAATTCTGCAAAGATTATAGAATAAATCAGTCGCCTAAATCCCAGGAAAGCAGCTGAGCATGACCTAATATGCAATAAAGCAATCAAGGAACTCCTCATTAAAGGTATTGCAGCCATTACATCAATTTTTAACGCAATTCTTCGCCTTGAATACTATCCTAAGGTCTGAAAAATTTCACTGATTACTCTTATCCCTAAACCCGGAAAACCAATATACGAAACTAGCTTCTATCGCCCAATTAGTCTTCTACCTACCTTGTCAAAGCTATTCGAGAAGATGTTAACGAATCGACTCCTTCCACTCCTTGAGGATTTTAAGATACTGCCAGATCATCAATTCGGTTTTCGGAAACAACAGTAGAGCAAATCCATCGCATAACACACAATATCAGCCAAACCCTAAAAAAGAAAAAATATTGCTCAGCGGTATTCCTTGACATTTAACAGGCATTCGGCAAAGTGTGGCACGGAGGACTTCTATACAAACTTAAAAAAGTCCTACCACACACCTACTACTCCATCCTAAAGTCCTACCTAACCAACAAACAATTCATGGTTAAATACTTAGACACCACTACCACAACATTCCCAATTGAAGCTGGCATACCCCAAGGTAGAGTCCTCGGACCCCTGCTGTTCTCCATCTACACTGCCGATTTACCAATTTCTACAGAGATAACTATAGCAACATTTGCCGACGATACAGCGCTATTAGCTTCCCACGCGGACCCGACAGTTGCTTCTTCCACTCTCCAGCGATGTGTTGACTCTATGGAAAAGTGGTTTCATAAATGGGGCTTCAAAATTAATGAAAAAAAATCCACACATGTAACCTTCACGCTGCGAAAACAAACCTGCCCTCAGGTCACCATCAACAATACAACAATACCTAGCAAGGACACAGTCAGGTACCTGGGCATGACCCTGGACAGGAGATTAACTTGGAAAAATCACATCAAACACAAAACGAAGCAACTTAAGGATAAACTCAAAAAATTTTACTGGCTCACTGGTCGACGCTCCAACCTAAGTACACAGAACAAAATTACCCTTTATAAGACCGTAATAAAACCTGTCTGGACCTACGGAATCCAACTATGGGGAACAGCAAGTAATTCCAACATTGAAATACTTCAACGCTTCCAGTCAAAAACGCTTAGATCGCTATTAGATGCACCCTGGTATGTCACCAACGAAACAATCCACCGCGACCTCAAGATACGCACAGTCAAAGAAGAAATATACAAGTTCAAATGCAGATATAACACAAGAGTCAACAACCATCGCAACCCTTTAGTCACCCAACTCCTCGACACGGCGGATCAGACCCGCAGACTAAAAAGAAAATACCCTTTAGATTGAAGCATTAAACTAGAATCAATCATAATATAAATTATTATAATCCAAGTTACTGTACCACGCCAAATGAAGTTACTTAAAATTATCTAGCAGAATTGATTGTAAATAAATTACCAAATAAAAAAAAAAGATGTGCCTGGGAACGTGCTAGAACTCCTTTCATGCATGCTTGCGTTTCATGCATGCATCTTCCCTGCAATCATAAACATATCCGGGTACGTTAGAAATGACGATAATCGCAAAGCACTGCACATCCTCTATATCTTAGAAGAAAGCAAACAATTTTTTAACAAATACAAAAGCAGAGTAAAAAATCTCATGTAACTCCGGTAGTGATAAATTGTTACACCTGTACAACTGCAAAAATGAAATGAAAACATTCTTTAGATTTCATACAATTTCCACAATATAATTTTACTCCCATCATATAAACAACACTACTGTAAGTATCAACATTCATATGACTTTTGGAGTACTCGCTTAAGGTACCAAAATTTTTATATGCCTCACCGATACAATCTTCGTTTTCATCAGTATTAATGCGTCTGACTCATCTTCTGATCTACGATCAGAAATTCTTCCCTTAAGTGCATCTTTACCTTGTGGAAAGACCACAGTATAAAAGGGTTCTCATATGTGACCTACAACACAATTAGTTCCTCATTTTTTGCGTATGCACGGACTATCATGTAAAATCGACTTTGTAAATTCTCTAACTCTGTCGAAATCCAGTATAATTTTAATTGACTGTTTTAATAAAATGTTATAAAAGAAAATGTCAGTGTTATCTCAATGACAAGATAAATAAAGCATGGCGCTTATTTTAAAGAACGAACCTTGATTTACGATCTACTTATCTCATTAATTCTTTTCAACAGCGTGTAAAATCATTACCGTACAGCGACCTCCATAAAACTATTTAACTTTCATGGATCGCTTTTCTTTTTTAATTTTAGGTAAGTAAAGATGTTGAAGTTAATTAAAACGATAATAAATAATTTAATCTCACTTGTGGTGACTATAGTGTAGCAACGTTTTAGTGCTTGTTCTACTAATTCTTCAACATATGCTGTAAATAAAAATTTCCAAATATAATAGATTAACATTGTAGTCTTTTGGATAGATTTGTTCTCATTTTAAATGTATTTCCAACACTATTTGCACATGATGATTGCAATGATCTGTATGAATATGATTGCAATACCCTGAATCGTAGCCATTTTGGAAAATTCAATCATTTATGGGTTCGATGTACTAATATTTAAATGATGACACTAATTTGTTTCGGTACAATGTATGTAGTTCATAATGTGTAAAGCAAATGCACATTATTACACATAAAATATTATATCACGCACTTTTGAAAGGACTTCAAATACGTAATTTTACTAGGTGTTTTATATTTCATTTAATTTATAGTAAACCGACCAAACATATTTAGAAGAAAACAGAAAAAGTGATTCGTCGTTACATAATATGTGACCCTATCATATCAACCATGACTCGAAAAATCAACAAATTTTATTTGTTGTATCACTGTACTTACTTCTGATCGAGTACATATAGTATATCAATTTCGTCTGCAACAAGCTTTCTTTAAATGACAACATAGGAAAAGGTCGCCTCATATCTCTTCACGTAGTTAAAAGACATCAATGAGACCTGCCATAAAGGAAATTTTGCTGCATTTACAAAAATTTTACGCATTTAAACTGACACGTGTTTCTTATGTAACTGAATAGGCAACTTAATGTACATACGCAACATTGCAACATTCCCTTTTGAAGTTATTACGTTTATAATCTAGTCCTATGGCGGGTTCTACTGACTTTTTCTTTTTTTTTTGTGGAGGAAACCTTCATAGGCACCCCGCGCCCTCCGGGAGAGGGCACCGGCTAGTGCCGGCTAAAACCTCCACGGTGATCGTCCTGACGATTGGTAGGAGAGCACCGGGACCATCTCTTCGTATTACTCCTGGGGCACTCCTTCGTCTTCTCCCTGATGGTGCAATCGGGAGCCATCCTTGGTTAATTTGGTTGTTAGGAGGGACCACTCCTCGTAACGCCTCGCTGTCTGGGCCGTCGTGCAAGTCCGAGGGGGGGCCGGACGCTCCTCGGCGTGACGGCACTCTCGATGGATGATTTTCTCTCACCCTTTCTCTCTCGGCGCTCTCCTTTACGAGCATGACTTGCTCACAGTAGGAGCGGACGGCGATGTACTTCTGTTGCCCCCTCAGGATGGCTTCTACGATCGCCTCGGGAGCCAAACTCCTGCCGATATCGAGTCGTAGGACACGGCGCGGTTCCTCTCACGCCGGGCAGAACTCCAGCGTGTGCTGTGCCGTGTCTTCCTCTTCCTCGTAGTGGTGGCACGTGCTGGTCACGTCCCGCCGAATTCTTAGCAGGAGCTCCCCGAAATCTCCGTACCCGGTGAGTACCTGCGTCATCCTGTATGTCAGCGGGAGCCCGCCACTATCTCTCCAGGCCTCCCAGTTCGATAGGACCGCTCCAACGGCTCGATAATGCCGCACCGTATCCTCGGCGGCGAGCTGAATGCGCCACCGTTTCCAGGTCTCGAGCCCTGCCTCCTCCCGGACGTCACGGACCGACTGGTCGGCGGAGGGCGTATCCTCGCCCGGGTACAGGTCCCGCAGTTGATGGTACACCCGTCAAAGCACTAGGGCTCGCAGCTCGAACGGAGGAGACGCCGCTAGCACGGACGCCGACGCGTGGGATATGGTCCGATATCCCCTGACTATTCGGATGGAGGCAATCCTTTGCAACCTCCTCAGCAGCAGTAAGCTGTGTCGACTCCTCGGCCGATCTTCTGCCCACACCGGGGCCCCGTACAAGGCCCTGGATCGAACCACTCCCTCGTACAGTCGTCGAACTTCGACTCGCCCCGCCAATGTTTGACAATAGGCCACATAAGGCGTTGGCTGCGACCGTCACATTAGGGACCAGGAGCTCAAAGTGCGGCCCGAACGTCCATTGGCTGTCGATCGTGAGGCCCAGGTATTTCATCTGGAGCCCCACATGTACTTCCTCTCTGCGGCTGTTCACACAGTGGCCAGGGGAAGGGATTCCTCTACAGTGTTGGTCGAAGAACCACATGGCCTCGGACTTGGCAGGTGACACGCTCAAGCCCTGCTTCTGAATGGCGCGAACCGCGCACGCCACGGCAACCTCGCCGAGTTGGAGAGTTTCATAAAACCATCATCCCGCAGCCAGGACCAAAGTGTCACCGGCGTAGCAGACGATGCCTGTGCCCGGAGGCAGGGGTGCAGCGAAGGACCGAGTCATACACCGTGATCCACAGGATGGCTCCCAACACAGAACCCTGTGGAACACCCCGCTCGACCGACCTTCGCGCTTCTTCCTCGCTGTTATTCTTGTAAATGACCCACCTGTCGCTCAGATAGGCCCGGATGACACGGACAAGGTAAGGGGGCAACTCGAAGCGTTCCAGCGCCTCCACTATCACGTCCCAGGGAATGGCTTTGAAGGCGTTTGTCACGTCCAGCGAGATCGCCAACGCCACCCCGTTCTGCGACACCATGGCTTCCGCCATGGCCCGGTGTGTTCTACTGACTATTATCGATTCAACAGGACGAGGTAGCAGATAACAAAACGTTCACGTGTGGCTACCAATCGATTTTCACTCGTCGATATTCAGGGGCGAACTGGTACCTTTATTCTATGGTTCTTTCTAGTAGGTAATTAACCCACATAAAAATATTTGCGAATAATTCTAATTCTGAACGGGAAAATATTAACAAAATCATCAAGTAAAGCACGTATGAAAAAAACATAAATAGCTTCAAGAAAAGTACCTTCTTATTTTCTAATACACAAGGATCTGGAACCTGTGAACCGATACTATTCTACTCATGCGTCGACCACGTGCACTTATTTATATTTACTGCATCGTTTCGTTGAATCGACTATAGTCCTATTGCGTGATAACTTCCCTTTGCATCCGTTCAATACTATATGTCAGGCCAATATATAATGCAACCAATAATTGCCATCTGCAAGTCAGCTAGCAACGCAATAATTACATCGAGGGAAGTTATTAACCGACACATTGGCACAAAGTACTACGCTGGCTAGGTATAATTTATTAAACTTCTCGTGGATACAAAACAATTGTATGCAGCTAACGTCTGTGATTATATAAATGCTTTTAAAGCAGTGTAATTGACTTCCAAGAATCTACTGTATATCATTCTGTTCTATCAGTTAGATTCTATGTATTCATTCAATTCATAAGGCAAAGGAATGACACCAGAGAAAGTCATCTACATTACTAGGCTTAGCGTAGCTTTGTGTTTCTCTTGGCCACTGCCTGTCGGCAGCAGCAGGAATAAAGTCTTTGGTTTCAAAATTCTACAGATAGCTACCGTTATTAGTGCCATTATGATGCTTCTACCTTTGATGTATTCGATTTATTTACATTTGGACGATATGGTCATTGTTTCTAAATCTTTCTCCGCGGTAACGAGTGTGAGTCAAATTGCTGTTCACACTTTCATATGTTTCATCAAGCACGACTCTTTTCAAGTAAGTTCTTATTCATTTTCTCTTAATATTCAATGTAAAAAATACAACGACGCAGATACAGTTGCTCACAAACGTATTCCCACATTTGTACAAACTTTTTATGAATATATTATGTCTGTTATACAAAACATTTTGTGTATTGTGATTATATTGGTACAGTTCGAAACAAACTTAAAACAATAATATTGCAATTACAAAATATTTAGCGCGGTTATTTCACAAAGATCTTAAACGCATTTTACCATTATATTAATAAAGTTCACTATTCAGTAGGATTATATTGAATACTAACCTATAATGTTATAATGATTATTCATGCTGTATATTAATTTATTGCTAAATATACATTTATAATAAATGCGTTGTAATATCTATATCTATTTCCAGATTGGTTTCAGATTTTATCTATATAATTATGATAGTAGAGTGCTAATGAAATTTCAAAATGTTTTATATAACATAGATAGTACATAAATATTATACATAATACATAAAAATTTTCTATTGCAAGTGTCCAAATATTTTCATGAGGCATTGTACGTACAATGGATAAAAAGGAACTGAACATAAAAGTGAAATAACTTTTTACCTATCTTACACAAAAAAGTTATAAATAGAGTAAATTTAATTATTTAATTATTAGAAGGAAATTAATGTATTAGATCTTCTTCGACTATTTGCATTATTTTTCCAATATTGACTTTTGTATACATTGTTGTTCGACGAACGATAATGTTTTTATAAAACAACATTTTAATTTTTAAATTATCACCAAAGGATTTCCTTCGTAACAGCAAATAATCTCTCAAAGCAATAGCACTGGAAATCTGTTAAAAGGATATTCGGATTTAAAACGCTCACTCCTTTCTTATGTATTCTGTAGGTTACGAATATACGTATTTTCATTATTTTTCTTAAGATATTAACAATTATAACTTAATCTTTATTACATTTTATTCTAAATCATTATAGTCTGATTTATGACAGTTTTTATATTTCAAAAGTATTATTCATATAACTTTTACTCCTGTATTATAGGCACTGATGCGCCCTGAAAACCTTCGAAACGCTCCGAACTCAAAGCGAAAAATTCAAATCACTTTGAATATGATTCGACATCAGTTTAAAACTCTTTGACATCTGATAAGTGTAAATCTTGACCTTTCATAAGCCTTGAATTTCCAAAATTTCATAAATTTTGGAAATTTTGAAGCTCTTCATTAAATATAAAACTATAAACAATAAGCGGGTATTCAGTACTTTTATATACTATAATGTATACAAGGTTATCCACTTAACTCGGAATCTACGCTCGAGCAACCATTAAGAACGGCAACAGTATAATATATACTCTTGGTATTACAATCAAATGTCGCTCTCCATTTATAAACTATTGTTCGAAATATAATTAGATGGTATCACACAACGGCTTGATTGAAGCCAAAAAAATTCAAATTTGATATCACAATAAGGAAAAGACGATCACTGAGAAAGCGAGGTCCGCGTGTTTACCCGACGAATCTTGTGCGCTCCCGAGCATCGAAGTAAGGAAGCGCACCTGATTCTATTCTCACATATAGGTTGATTTTTTCTTTTTAATTCCAATCATTTTTAAAAATTTGTTATTAAAAATTGCATTCAACTACCGGAGTTATTAACAAGGTACAATAAAATTATTCGCACTCCTACAAACATTAAGGCCTTTTTCCTATCCCGTTCAATAATTTCCATTTTCAACGTATTAACATCTTCACGCCGGCACTGCTATTTGTATTTCTCGCCGTGAGGCGGCATTAGTATTCATGCTTTACTTCATCTGGGGGCGCTGTTATTGTTTATTCAAACATTGTACTTATTTTGTTAAAATAAGACTCGGAAAATAAAACTTCGTGTTTTTTTCTTCAATTAATATGCGTTAAATTTCCATTATTTAAATTTTCAACTATATGGAAATTTTATCTAGTTACTGAATGAACTACATTTTTCGTGGTATGCATCGTCTGATGGAACATTCAGGTGTGAGTCACCGGTGGTACGCGCCGGCGTGATTTTTTGTAGAAATTGACTGTTACTGCCTGATTTATTTACCAAATGTCCAGCTGGACAAATTGTAAAGTACAAATTAAATAATAAAGAAACTACCTAATTTTGGATCGTTCTGCTGTGAATACATCGAATGAAAGAATAAGGAACAAGGAAACTAATTAAGGTACGATAAGGCACTTCTCAGAATTCATATTTAGACAAATCAATTTTAAAAAGTAAAAACACACTTAACCCTCGCACTACAATGTTTAGGTTGTTTATGTTAGAAGTGAAACTGATCGCCCAAAGCAGTTGCCGATGTAACTTGCCTGGTGGTGACACAATTATCCATAAATCGCCGAAATAAAAAGAATAAAGTTTTTATATTTTTTATTGTATTGTTATAAGATTGTTTTAGTTGAATTATTGAAATTCTTACAATCTAGATGATATTGAACATGGCACACCCTCGAAAGACGGACGGTTCGATCAACTGCACGGGAGACGATATTTATATTCGTTCGGACACAATATTTTGTGATTACATTAAATACTGATGGTGATGAACTGACGAGTTCTATCATTTGAAGATAGGTTCAGCTTCTTATTGTTCTAAGATAGACAACTTCCGTCGTTTGCCGACAAGTCCGAACAGACCCTGAGCACTGCTGTGCGAAGGTTAAACTAATATCTATTTTTTTTTTACTGGTATTCCTAAATATGAATTCTGCAAAGTGTCTGGTATCTTAATTACTTTCTTTATTTCCCACCCTTACGCTCGACTTATTTCCGGCAAAGCGATCTAAAATTAGGTAACAGCGATCAATTTGTAGAAAATGAATGTTAATAAATTTTTATGTATGATGTAGAAGAAAATGTATGATACGTTAAAAATGAAAACTACCGAACGAAATATTATAGAAGAAGGGCCTCGATATTTGTAAGAATATAAACAATTTCATTGTAATTCGCAAAGAACTCTGGCAGTTTAATGCAATTTTAAATAAAACAAATTACATTGTAATTACATTTTAGGTAATCATGATCTAAAATATCAGTTACTTAAAAGATAAAATTGAGCTACAGTGGTAACAGAATCGAGTGTGCTTGCTTGCTTCGAAGCTTCGGTAGCGTGCAGTAACATGAAATTGTCGGGCGAAACCGTGAGGATCGCTTTCTTAGCGTTTGTCTTCTCCTTATTGTGGCGTAAAATTTGAAGTTCTTTGGCGAAAACCAAACTGCTCTGTGTTCTCGCCTAATTATACTTCTAGCAATAGCTCGTAGCTCGCGACATTTGGTTCTAGTACTAAGCGTACATGTAACAAGTTTTGACTTAAATGGATAATTCTACATATGTAATTTTGCTAGGTTTAAGTCTTTAAAGTCTCAATAAATTTCGAAAGCCCTGATAGATTTCAAAGTCTTGAAAGTTAGATGAGTATTTAATATTGTGTACTAATGTATATACAGGCAGTTCAATGACCGCATTCTAGGTGATACCTGTGCGATCCAAGAACGTCGTACTTATCGCTCGGATTGTCTGAAATTTTATCTTTGTTGCATCACACGCATACCCCGTATACTATCACACAAAATATTGAACAGATCCCCGGTCATTTGAGAAGAATGGAGAAAATATCCGTATTCTTCATTGCGCTGTACTTTTATTCATCCATTGCCATCGGCAAAATATAAAGAACATATAAAATATGTTCTCTAAATATTTCACGGCATTATTAAATAATATATAATTTTCCGATTTTTTGTTTAACTTTTGATAAACCTATAGAAACGTTATGTCCTCTCCGATTTTGATGATTTTTGAGTATGTTATGAAGCTCAATACTTTGAACAATTTTTTCTATATAGTTTTTCTATATAGTCAGAACCATTACAGTGTATTTTTGTCTTCTCCGTCAGTATTTTTGACGGCCGCAGGCTGCTTATCTTCTTTTTATAAACGAATTGTATATGCGAGGCTGCAAGAAATGTTTGTTATTTACACAGGGGATATATACAGTTATGTATATAGGGAAGAGTCGTGCAATACCGCCAAAAGTAGTTCTGACTGTTTTCACTAGATGTTAGCATTTTGTTTGAATAAATAAATAAATATAACAATTTTGTGTAACATATTTCGGTACCATATTGTTTATTCCACTGTTTTCACTGTTCTGATACGTTAAGCGTTACGTTGATATTCTGAGTGTTAAGTTATTTTCTCAAAATTAATTTCTCTCCTTTTATTAAATTCCATTTATATTACAACTCATTTTTGAAATTTTTCTTTTTACCGACTCTAGCCCAAGGTATAACAAACAGAACTTTGAATGGTCGGTACTGCATAACTCTCCCCTATATAGTATAATGCAAAAGCGACTGATGTATTCGTCAATACCCAGCTGAAACTGCTGTACTTAAAAACGTGAAAATTAGACAGCGTACTTCTTTTAAGACGTAGGCATGGAATAAGAAATGATTTTTGGAAATACGGATCTTACAAGGGGAGATTGCTACTAGCGACTAAAAGAGATGCAAACACTGCCAGAGATGCTCAATTATACGTAGAATTATTTGCAGTGGTAGTGTTTATTCGACCGTTCGCGGAGAGACGCGATATCAAGAAGCGCGTCAACGGGACTCGTAAATTCCCGTTACGATATACAATCAAAAGACGCCACGAAACTGATCGATCCCCTATTTCGTTTAAGATAATAGAGGTAAACGAATTAATTATAACACTGAGGTAACAGGTTATAATGTACTCTTTATTTGAACAACAATTGTAGACAAGATGATTACGCTCGTTGCGTATATATGTATGTCGGAGATGAAAGGACACCGAAGCCTTCCCTTTGGAATTCTGGGAAAATCCCTTAACACTTTAATCTAGATTCTACCATAGCCGTAATTATCAATTGTCGTCATTCAATCCGATTGTAGTTGTTCGAGATTTGTGATAATGAGCTTGGGCTCGAGGCGACAGTCAGTCGCCAAACTTAGCCGCGGTCAAGGGATGAACGTTTGTCTAACAAAGGCATGGAGTAATAGTATAGCTGTCCTTAAAAAGAAATAGTTGTAGGGGCACTCGACAGTAAACATTCCAACGATTTCTGTCTCGTGGCTCGCCACACGCAGACCCTATTCTTCGGGTAAGATGATTACCAGATGACGATGCATTTCCACAGTACATATTCAGCTAACCTGAGGACCCGTTATAAATCTTAAGACTTAGTTAACTAAAGTCCTTCAAACAGACAAACAGTCTTTGTCCCAACTACGGGAAGATAGGGGAAACCTATTTTTTCACGAACGGCGTTTCCCGCCACCAACTTTCCCTCAAGGGCTGCTAGCATCCTTTTCTAACCACCGATATGGAAATTGACCAATTAACAGCACCATCAATCTCCCTCACTTTCCGAACGAAGGCATCGCTTCACGAATTCGATGATCTTGTCATGACCGGCACCCTTTTTCTATCTGATGGACTGTTGACGGGCATAAAGCTGAAGCGGCGTTCGGCAACGATGTATGTCGCCAAAGTACCTAATGAGCCATCAATATCTCAACGGTCCTTCCGCCGAATATTCGAGAAGNAAGGCGCGTGGCAACGGTCGCGGACGCCTAACAGGCGGTTGGATGGTGGGGATATTGAGGGGTGACAAAAGACAAATAACCGAGTCCGATCAAAAATCGAGTTGTAAGTCTCAGTCTTGAAAAGTCACGCCTAGAGCTAGGAAGTAAAATTTGTGAACTGTTTTAGAAAAAAATAAAGTTTCTTTTTATTTTTCATTCTGAATGTCCTTTTTTTTTTATATTTCCATTTCTTTCGTGTCATTTTACGTGACAATCTCGTGTCCTTAGACACATCCCAGTATAGTTTTCCTCTGCAGCAGCATCGTGACGGAAAGTCATTCTCTCTCGTGAGCTCGCATTAGCGAGTGACATAGTGTCTTTACGCTCGGTGGATAGTTTATGTTTTAACAAAGAGTTAGTTCAGTAACACTTGTACCGTAGACAAGGAAGTTGAGTACAACTTGGATTTTGGAAGAAAGCGCATTTTGTTATCCCGTTGACCGCGGATTCGTTATTGAACCTAGGATCATTGTCATTAGCATCTCGAGTATCTAATTACTACGGTTACTTGTCGAACTCTGTAATAATCATATTTGCACTAGTCAATATCTTCTCTATTGCATAACAACAATGTCTAATCACAACGAAGATTCGTTTCACGCCCCTAACCCCAACCCTAATTACAATGTGAACTCGACATATATATGTTAATTAGATGAGTTATCAAAAGTAGATACAGTTAATGAATATATGTTGACTGAGTTAAAGTAGTGAACCCAGTACAGAGATGTTGACTGTAGTCGTAGATCCAGTAAAGTTCGGAGACGATGCTGTCGCAGAGGAAAACCCTTGCTGGGTGTTGGTCGCCCCACCACCGGTCGCTTGCGAGTGAAAATCCCGGGAAAAATGGGAAAACTCAGGTTTCCCCACTTTTTACCTATTTTTTTTTTTTTTTTATTTTTACGTGGAGGAAATCCGCACGGACGCCAGGCCGCTTCTGGGGAAAGCGGCGTGTTAGTATCGGACTCCAACCGACTGAAACCTCCACGATAACCGTCCCGGCTGCGATCAAGAGAGAGGCCCGGGAATCCCCACTTTTTACCTGATGGAGCAATAACCATAAGAAACATTTTGACTCGAAGGTGTTTTATACCACTAAACGACCTTAACGGTCAAAACGAAATGCTTAGTTTTACGACAGTTCCTTATGATTATTACGGTCCAACTAATTATATTGACATAGCGAATGACAGCCTCGACCGAAAGATGGATTTCGAACTACGCAAAGAGTCACCGGACGAAAAAGGTAACGATAGGTTTTTTGCAAATATTTCGGAAACTAAGGCAGACCACCGATTATATGTATAGGAAAAAGTTGTTCAAAATATTGATTTCTATATCATATTTCAGAATCATCGAAATCGGGGAGGACGTGACGTTTCTCCAAATTCACCTTATTATATTTTGTAACTATCTTACATTTTTTCAATTTTTTTTTTTTTTTTTTTTACATTCACAATTTGTCCAATTTGGACATTAGGTAGAATTTTTTAGCTGTTAGATTATCATATGGGTGGCTACCCCCAGCGGGATACCATCTTCGTGTTTGTTAAGTTATATCCTTTGTGCAATTTTTTTTTCAAATGCGATGTAATTTCTTACTAAATACTTAAATCTCATCGAATTACATTGTTAATTTTTGTTATAAACTTCATTTTCATGTACATCCATAAACTCAGTTCCCTGTTGAGTGCCGAAGCGTGCAGACGTGTGTCTAGCGCTCTACGACGCAGTGATCTAGTGTCGCCTATCCGTTGCTAGTGTATCGTATTAGACATAACCTAAGTGTTCCTATTCTGTCAGTGAAAAATTCCAACGCCTCTAATCTCTACCTAAATCATAGCCACATAGCCTCTCGACTAGTTATTCACCTTNAAAAAAAAAAAATCCATAAACTTCAAACAATTCTACAAAATACAGATAAGCTGAAATTTTAATTTTCGACATTATAATACAATTTTTGTTATTATCGTTGATTCTATATAAATGAAGTCGTTAACCACGTTTTGCCATAAAAATTGTAAAAATGGTTTGTGATCTTCTGCGATCTTACATAATTATAATACGCTATGTCTCTGTAGTTCTTCTATAACTGAACAAAATTAATCAGTAAATACGGCTTATCAACGCTATTTACGAGTTCTGTCCACGAGTGTTTGGAAGAACTGATTTCGTTTTAAAAAGATCTCTTCACTAATATAAACATTCGGAAGAGTTTTTTTATGGAATTACATGTTATTGACAATATCGTCTTCTTTACATATAGAAAATTTTTAGGATGGAAGAAACGTAATTTTTATAATAATAAAAGATATTATCTTTTAACGGATCATTTTCCGACGAACACCAATAATTATAAAGGAGAACATTGTTTCCAATTCGAACATTATGGTGTACTGCAACAATACAGGCTTAATGATAATATAGCTATCTGTAAGAGATGAACGTATCATTGGACCCATAAATTACCGACAAAGTGATTAACCCTTTCGTTGCGAACAGCGCCTATAGGCGCTCAGCCAGAGTCGCTCTGTCCGAGCAAAAGCGCTTGTATCGTGCCACCCGCGCGACCGATCTCCCACTATTACGCCGACTGCTTAAAGAACAATTCATTTCTGAGCGCTCCGCAGTGAAAAGGTTTACAGATAAATCGAATATACGCGATTTTGTTCTCTCTCAGTCTTGTGTAGCTACGTCTTCAGATCAGTCAAACGTTAAAGCGTTAAGCGAAATGTACCTAATTGAAATTCAACAGTTAATTATCGTAGTACAAGTTTCTTTTACCCATTAACCAGTAAATTCCAATAGGTTATGAAATCAGGCCAGTAAAGAACGTTCGTAGCAGGTGTTAGAGTAACAGTAAGATGAGGTAAATCCTGGCGCGCTCAAAAAAATCGTTAGATGACATATTAAAAGATAAGAAGGTAACTGGAACGGCAGATGGTGCAAAAAATCTTTATAAACTTAAAATCGACGAGAAGTCAATGCCAGTGTAAACAAGCATAACGACAAGAGCATACACTCTTTTCAGAAAAAATTAAGATACAGAGATCCGGATGCTATCAGCAGGTTCGCCAATAAAAATATGACACTTGATATAGTAATACAGAAGAGTGGCATTCAAGAAATGTACGAGACCATGCATCAAGAGAAAATTCAGTAGAAAACCATTTCCCAAGATATCGAACAGACAAGCAAAGCTTCTGCGGACCCATAAAAACGATTACATTAGGAGGAAGACGATATATGCTGACGATGATCGACGATTACATTGGATATACCGAAATATACCTAATGGCATACAAATCCGGAGCAGGCAAACATATTAAAAATTATACAGAAACGATGAAAAGGAATTTGATAAACCACCGACGACATTGAGGTCAGATCGCGAAAATGAGTACGTTAATAATGAATTGATGAATTTATATTTTAAGAAATAGGGTTGTATTTTCTACCAATCGCGGGGAGACGCGTTCGCGAGATATCACATCAACGGGAGTCGTAAATTACGGCTACGACTATAATAATCGACACCACGAGTTGATCGATCCCCTGATTTCCGTTAAGATAATAGGGGTGATTGGTTTGATATAACACCGCGTTAACAGGATGTAAAATATGTGTATTTCCAACAACTTTGTATACAATATGGACAAACGTATGTGAACCGAGAAAGAGAATTTGACTCTTACAGAACTTGCGTCAGAGTTTGAACTGTAGTGACTGATCTCTCGGATTGAGAACAAGTCAGGTGTTGACTGTACGAGTATCGTATAAACAGTGAAGTGCGTTCTCGTAGCATTACGGAAGAAAGCTCGGTGTGGGTGTTCCTTTTGAACTAAGGACGCGGATTCGTTGTTCACACTTTTCGTTAGGAAAGTGAGGGTAACGATCCGCGATGCCCATTGGTTATAGCCAAAGTTAATAACTGAAGATAGGAGGAAGAAGCCTCCGACCAACGTCCGACCCCGGGATCGAATCACGGCGACCGAAGTACCCGATTTTTCTTCCACAATTATTAAATAGGAAGAAAATAGCACAGTATCCCAGCAGCATCATCTACAGCCAGAAGTTACAATTATCACGGACAACATATCCACCTCAAACTAATGACCCCGACGTAATGTGGTCGACTTGGAAACAGAGGTGTGACCGTGATAGTGTCGCGTAATAATTTAACAAATTATTGAAAAGGAGATGTCGATCTCAAACAGGAGATCGAACTCTTTATTTCCACACACTTGTACAATAAATGATACAACGATAGACTTTTAGTTTTGGGTAATTTGGACTTATGCGGACTACAGACTCCCGCGGGTGGTTTCGGGAGCAGTATTTATATTCTTTTATTTGTTGGAGTGGGGAAAAGACTTTGGTCGTACGGATTATCATATGATTGGATGTTACTCTGGACTTTGGTTATACGGATGTGTCATGTTTAGAGTGACTGGATGCTACCATGGCGATCACTCATGATAAGGCGGTTGGGATTAACTATCTTATCATGTAGTGAGTCAAATTTACCCTGTGACACACGCAACGTAACAAGGGTATTGCAAGCGAATTCGCAATACCGTATTCCTTCCAGCAAAACGATAAATCAGAGACATGGAAGTATTAGATAGAAATAACGTGATGTGCTAATTGACGGAAAGGCAAAAGATTTTGGGGAGAATAACCGTAAAATATTTGCTAAGTAGATTGTCGTACAAAACAAATGAATCCCCACCATACAAAATATAAAATGGTAGAAAATCACAAATATAAAATGTGCATATTTTCGGATGTAAAGCGTATGCCGAGATCCTTGATGAACAAGGGCGAAACGAATAAAGTTACCATAAGTAGAGACGTCATGTTTCTAGAAGAAACAGCAGGGAAGTCAATACCAAATAAATCCGTGGGTTTAGAAGGAAATAAGATAGACAATAGAACTAAGATAGAAATAGATGTCGACATAAATAGTACAACAAAAGAGGAAGATGAGCGTGTATAGAGGAAGAAAAATTAACGGCAGACACGCAAAGTGACACTGTAAGAGGCAACCCTAAAGGATTAACAAAGACATAGCGCCAGCGAGATTAAGCATGGATGGTTGATATAGAACAGAACCACGTTGAAGAACCAAAGATGAATAAGTGCATCATCAATGGACTGAAGAAATTACAGTACGAACATGGCGAAACAGATCTTTGTCTATGCATAAAAGCGAACAGAAAAAGTAAAAGCTATATTGTAATATATATGAATGACACCATATTAGCAACTAATAATCATGTGGAAAAAACTAACTTAGAAAAAGGGCTATCAGAATTATATAATATAGAAAAATTAGGAAAAATATTCAGCAGTACAAAGAGAAATTGACAACATGATTAACATGATTAACATGTATAGACTGCAGGACGCGAAAGAATCGAATATCCCAATAGATATAGAGCGTGCAGATCTGAGGAACTAGGAGACCACACACTATCATAAACTGCCAAGAACTTTCAAGATTTAATTGGAAATTTATTATACATAGCAACGTCGACAAAGGAAGATATGATGGTAAATGCTGCAATATTAAGCGGGAAAATAAAAAGGCGGAATCTCGGACAAGTAGACTATGATATTTTGGGACGTACAAGACCTTTTGTAAGGAAAATCGTAGGTAAAACATCAAACCTGCATATTCATGAAAATCCATAACTGCATATTAAAAACCGATCTATGCAATTACCGTGTAGAAAGGATTAGTGTTTCCTCTAACCCTTTGACTCCATAAATAATTAACGACGTTCATACAAAGTTCCCACACGCACTGCGATTGGCCCGCCCGTGGATGTCGACAGAAAAATCATTCACCCACCGTAATTGTTCGCAGAAAAATTATAACAAAAATAACAATCGTTTTATATAACAGTAAATGTTCAATAGAGCATCCGTTTTCTTGCAAACAAAATTCAATTTTTCTTTTGAACTCTTTTCAGGCAGGCACCGATGTTGGATACAATAACTTTGTCATGTGTCCTCAGAAATAAAAATTCAGGGGATTTAAATATTGAGGACCGAGCATGTTAAGAGACGGGTTTTCCTAACCGACCCAAACATTATGTTATGTATTCTTGAGTATTGAATGTGGTCATGCGTTGTCTTGCATGAACCACACGATTTCCACACATATAATTGTGCATATACGCACATACATACATATAAAATAAAGAATGAAGAAACAAAAAAGCAACCAAAAAAAGATTATTTAAACTTATACTCAAAGGGTTAATTAAGATATTTTTCATAGATTAATGTGTAATAATGTAAATTAATTTATAAGCAAGTGAAAACTTATATTTATCACGTTGAATAGCTTTTTTAAGTTTTCGTTTTCGTTGCCCAAATAATATTATCCTTCCAATACAATTTTAACCATTCACAAAAGTCTTACAGGATTTTAATTGGTAGAAATATTGCCAGGTTGATAGTTGAAAGTTTTCTATTTCTATTTCTATCATGAAATTGAGATAGTCACGATATTTGGGTCCTACAATTGAGGCAGTGAACATTCTGTTTATTAGATGAGTTTTGGAAACCTTTCTATCTCTTTTGTATATTCTTCAAATTTAAAATAATATCCTTGGTTCACATCTTAATTCGTTATGCGCAGCGTGCCTTCAATATCTTTTCTTCTGCATACGATTGCGAATTACTCTGATGTTTTATTATGATCGTTATGCATCATCAGGTATTGCTTATTCAAACTACTCTATAATGTATAATTAATAATTAATTTACAATGTATTACGTTATAGAATTACTTTGACGTTTAAAATTGAAAAAATTATTACATTCTGAGAATTGTAAATAACATGTATACAATATTATTGTAATCCTTGAGGCATAAGTTTTCAATCAGGGGATGATCTGGCTGCTTGTTCATTGTCTAAATAACCAAGACACAACTTTGAATTTTTACTGGAGAAACAGAGAGAGAGAGAGAGAGAGAGAGGAAGAAAGAAAGAAAGAGAAAGGAAGAGAGAAAGAGAGAGAAAGAGAGAATGATAGGGAGAGGAAGAGACAAAGAGAAAGGTAAACAGAGAAAGAAAGAGAGAGAAATAATTATGTAATAAATTGAATGGTGAACAAATTTCTGACTAGATAAAGTTTGAAGAATGTACAATACAGTTTTGAATATTTTTTGAATACATCTAGTGAACGAAGTGTTTGTTTCCTTAATAGTCATACCCTTGCTTTTAAAAAGGACTGTTTAGGTACTGTGACTGTTTTTAGTTAATTTCGGCTATATAAGGAAAACAAAAGCATTAGGGAAAATATTGTAAATTTTTCTTTGTAATTACACTCTGCACCATTACCTTTTCATGTTTCATCGAACCCCATTCCTCCAAAACTGCCGCGGATATTACTGAATACCTGCACTCTCCCTTCCAAATGTTTCCTTCTATTGAACCTTTCACTTCTTCAGAAGTTACAGAATTAATTCATCGCCTAAATCCCAGGAAAGCATCGGGGGTGATCAAATAAGTAATAAAGTAATCAAGNGAACTTCCCATAAAAGAGATTTCACTCATCACATCAATCTTTAACGCAATCCTTCGCCTTGAATACTATCCTAAGACCTGGAAAATTTCACTGATTACTCTTATCCCTAAACCCGGAAAACCAATATACGAAACTAACTCTTATCGCCCAATTAGTCTTCTACCTACCTTGTCAAAACTATTCGAGAAGATGCTAACGAGTCGACTCCTTCCACACCTTGAAGATTTTAAAATACTGCCAGATCATCGATTCGGTTTTCGGAAACAACATTCTACAGTAGAACAAATTCATCGCAAAACATACAATATCAGCCAAACTCTAGAAAAGAAAAAAATATTGCTCAGCGGTATTCCTTAACATTCAACAGGTATTTGACAAAGTATGGCATGAAGGACTTCTATACAAACTTAAAAAAATCCTACCACATACCTACTACTCCATCCTAAAGTCCTACCTAACCAATAGACAATTCATGGTCAAATATTAGACGCCACTACCACAACATTCCCAATAGAAGCTGGCATAGCCCAAGGCAGTAACTGTCGGTCACAGTTTCCGAAAAATTTGCAAAACTTATCGATACTACTGCAATGAATTCTGCCTATAATTGTGCGTCCGTAATAGCGTATACGCTAATAATCGTCAACCGCCTATCTTTTGTTTATAGTATATATAAACGAGAGTTAGCCGAGTTTAAAACGTGCATGACTGCGTATGCCAGACTATAAGAAATCTCCGTTATAACTTAATACTTCATACGTTATAATAATAACATATGAATATCATTAATTTATTGATTTTGAGTTTGGGTTAGTTTTCGCTTAAACCAACCGTCGCGAGACGGTCGATAATGCTAAAAATAATAACAAATTAATTATAAAAATAGTAAGCAAATGAATAACTGATATTATTTTACGAAATAGAAGAATGTTATTGTTTCATGCATATGTTGCCGTGAGCCAGACGGATTGAGAGCACTAATCCAAACTAAGAACTGAATTTATTGACGATATCCATCTTTAATTAAATTATAATAGACATTTCATAGAGTCTCGCATATGCAGTTGTGCACACAAAACAAGCATTCTTGTTTGTATATACAAACAGAAAACAGGTATTAGGTTTTGACCAAGATATTTTATTCGACCTCAGCAACTAGTATAGACGCATACGCTGCCACGGATACAAAATTATAAGCAAAATTTACTATTTTGATATCGATAACTTCTGCAAATATCTCGTTAACTATGACTAACAGACAGTTACATGCACAGAAAATATTTGTTCAAAATATTGAGCTTTACAACATATAAAAAAATCATCGAAATCGGAGAGGACGTAGCATTCTTATAGGTTCATTGGTTATGTTATTTCTGTAAATTTCTTTTATACTCTTTTATTTTTTTAGTTTTTTGAACTTTTATATTTTTGATTATTTTATTTTCTTTATTTTTATATTCTCTTTTATTTTTTTCTATTTAATGCCTATACGAGTGATTTGGATGTACTGTGTGTGTATATTGTGTATATTGTATGTTGTGTATATTGTGTACATAATATCTAGTTTGCAAGAAAACAGAAATCATATTGAACATTTATTGTAACGTAAAACTATTGTCATTTTTGTTACGATTTTTCTGTGGGCATCCATAAACGAGACGATTATAGTACGTTTGTGAACTTTGTATGAATATTGTTAATATGTGCTTTTATTTATTAGGTATTTATGAAGCCAAAGGCTTACAGGAAGCATTAATCTTTTCGATATGCTGTTATAGATTTTCGTAGGTTTAATGTTTCATCTACGATTTTTCTTACAAAACGTCGTCCGGAATCAGTTACCTCTTCGATTTTAATAATCTACTTCTGTACAACTTGTACGAGATAAGCTGCTGCCCATATATCGTTCGGTTTGAAGATCGCTGTCGTTGCTGCTTTTACGAGACGGCCTGCAATCATCAGTTTGCTCACGCACAGAAATATTGCAACCGATATATAATTGTTAATAACTAAAAAACAATACCGAAAACGCAATTCTTCTATTCTCGATTATCATCTTGTTTTGGCTTTGAGAATCTTTCCTTAAATATTTTTGCATCTGTAGCCGAACTGCCTGTATGTAAAAATTAATTTGACTTAAGCTTTATCAAAATTCAAAATTTCATATTTTCCAATACTTTCCTGAGTTTCAATACATTCGAGACCGGAATATTTTGACAAGCTTGTACTCAACAAAACGCAATTGCAATTATAATTTATTTTTGAATAAATTGATGTCCATGAATGTAGAATGTTTATTTATTATTTGGTTTTATAATCAACGACTATTTCGTGCTTTAGACACCTTTGTGTGCAATTTATTAATTTACCGGAGTGAATTTCTTGATTGCAATTCGAAACACCAAATCGTCGGTAACTATATAGGGAAGGCTATAATTCAACATCTGTGTCAGCGGTCTCAAATGAGTTAAGTATTGAACAATGTTTGAAATGATGACCGATAATCTCAGTATTAAAAATCTTCGAATCGCTTCGAAGGTGTCCTGTTTCAATTTTGCTCAATTTTCCAGGACACATACTTACGAATGCTGTTAATAGATACCGTTTTCCTATAATTGTTCCGCTGTATAATTTCTTCCTGATTCGTATGTTCAGATCAACATCTGGTATTGTTCAGATTCAGTCTTGCTAATTACAAGTAGAAGAAAAAATATAATGTATTCCATTGTTCTGATTTGTCAGTGAAAAGGCTTCGTATGATCTCTTTTACAATAGCATGTGTTCTGTCGAGAGCACCATGACTTTGGAAATGGAAAGCAATAATCTGTATTGCAATGCAATGTATGTGCTTATATTAAAAGCATCTTCAAATGCATAAATTAATTGTGAAACTAGGCTTGCGCTTTGATTAGTAAGTTATAGAGATTAATAAGTAGTAATGTAATGTTTTGGGGATCTAAAAGTATAAATGTTATGCTCGAATAATCAATAATCGAATCCGTTTTGGATAAAGGTAGAGTTAAAGAAAAAATTAGAGAAAAAGACTTAAATATATTAGAAGGCAGTCCTGAATATAGAGAATATAGTTATTTCCATTTATTGTTTTGTTAAAGGAGCTTACTCGTTTGATTCACTCGGTATATCGGTAACAATAGCTTGTTCCTTTGCGCGTATTTTGATCAGTTTGTACCGTTGATATCAATCTCATTTCCTTAAGTAATTAATAACATCCTTCTCTATGTTTTTTCATCGAGCCAATATCTTTACTTTCTCAATTGTTTTATCCTCAGGTGTCGCGTTATGACAGTTTTGTATAATTTCTTTTTTCTCATCTGTGCTAAAGTCTGTTGTCTGTAGGGTTTCTGTGTATATCTTGAGCGTGGATTCGTACGCAGCATACATATTGACGACATGTCACATGTATGTATATGTAGTTTTTCGAATCGTACGAATGAATCAGGAGATAGTGAAATCGGATATAATATATATTATTATACATAAAAATCGGATATTTTTATGTTCTTCGTCCCTTTTTGCGTCGATCACTTCTTTAAGGTTGATATGCCATTTTTCTCTGTCAAATATACTTAACGCGTGACGTTGTATTCGTGCCCATGACAAGCCGGTCGCGTTGGAAGTTATATTTAGTTCGTGGTCAATCGCCTGCAGAAAATGATTATAATCCTTGGGCAAAACAAAGTCGCCATTGGTAATAGGATCGCTACTTATTGAGGGGGAAGAGCCGGAGTGTTTATGGTAGGTCAATGTCGTCGTGGGAAATTAATCAGTCTGCATCCACTAGTTTAATGATAACTACACAAGATAGCGAGTCGACAGCGATGTTAATCTTTTTCTTTAATGTGTTCTACGTCATAATTGTACTAATTCAGTCGTACTATCCAATGTACAAATCTAGTTCATAGTGTTAAATGATGTCCGTAGAGATGTCTTCCTCTTTGCGTAATCCATACTATTACCAAAAGACCTTTTTCAGTACTATAATTATATTACTATATACTATAATTCTCTTTTGCTGGGTTAATAAAATAATAAAAAAAAAAAAATAATAATAATAAAAAAGAAAGGAAAAGAAATTAAGCTTCTTTAGATATTTCTCACACGCTCACTTACTTTCCTGGAAGAAGTAATTATACCTGTAACACTTTAATACCGACTAATTTCAGGGTATCAAAAACTCGTTGGTGATCTGTCCAGACAAAAGATTTATTTTTCTCTTTTAAATAAGTTACAGCTATCGCGATTTTTGCAAAATTTCGAATAATTTTTCCCAAAAAGGAAAGTGTTTGAGTTTAACAGCATCCACGATCATAACATGTCAGAAATATCCTAACTCAAGCCTAAGATATTCACATTTATCCAGTTGGATTTTCAATCACGTTCTAGGCCGCGAAGGTTCTTCGAATGTTCTATCGCGCTAGGCCGTTGAAAAACCAAAGATTATAATTATATTGTTCAATACTTCCGCTTCGATAGTATAAGATAATAACGTCGTTGAGGTAAAGTGACCAATGTTTGCCTATGAGATCTTTCAGTGCGCGATCCATCATGCGTTGTCAGGTGGCGGATGCATTGAAAGGCATGCGTTTATATGGTAAGTAATCATCAAGTGTGCGAAAAGCAGTAAATTTTCTAGGTTTGGAATGCATGAGTACTTGATGGAAGCCTGAATTCAGATCGAGTGCGGAATAGAATTTTGCATTACCAATATTATCGACGATGTCTTCTATAATTGGTAGTGTAATACATCTTGATTTTTTAGTTTAATTCTCGAAAGTCGACATGATATTTTTGTTTACTTGAGGCATCATGTTTCTTTGGGACTAGTCAAAGTGGAGAATTGTACGGTGAATTTGAAATTTGTCTTTTGACTTCGTTACAGAGGGTTTCTAGAGATCGATACGCTTTCACATTAATATTTTTCTTCTTTGACAAATTAATTTCATGATCCGATAATGAGATACTAGTAGATTTATAACGTAAAAATATCACTGTAAGCGAAAGTTATTTTACATTATATTCTATATTTTCTTTGCATTGCTGTTTTATGTAATTCGTGCAGATATTTTGCTGCACTAATTTTAATCATTGTGTTATTAATATGACGTCGACCTGTGTTTGTCATAGGCCTACTGTTAATACTCAGGATGTGTCATTGAAGAAATTTATAGACGATGTAAACTCCAATTTAAAAAATTCTCCTGTCTTTGGAGAAATCAGCTTTAATTATTTTAGAAATAAATGTCTTATTTCTGTAATATATGCATAGAATGCCTTTTTTAAATACATATATCAATGTAATGATTGCAATATATTAATTAATAATTATAAATTAATAATTAATTAATTAATTAATAATTATTAATTATAATTACCTGGTGTCCGATTTTGGCTAGTTCCTCACATATGTTACTTGTATTTGTCTTTGGGTGTAATCCTCTGATTACTGCTTTGTAACTTTTATCAGTTTTGAGCTGGTAAGTGTGATACCCGGCGTTTTTCTCTTTTAGTGCTTTTGTCACTTTTCTAAAAGTTTCTGGGATGTTAGTTTGTACTTTTACCTGGTCCAGTTTTAGTTGTTTAATGCTGTAATTTTCTTTTCCTGCCGTGTTGTTTAGTAGTTCAATGAGGGGGTCTATTATTTGGGCATCTATGTAGATTGGTGGTAGTTTGGCGATGTGGGTTATTAGTTTTTCGGCTGGGTCTATTTCTTTCTCTTCTGGCAGTGCGCTGAAGGAGTTTCGAAGAGTAATTTCTTGTAGCCATTGTTATTTTTCTGTTTCTGCAGCCCTCCTAACGTTTGTGTTTGATGTTATTTTTCGTTTTTTGTTGGAAGTTACCACCTTCCAGCTTTCATCCTGGTGTGATAGTTCATTGTTGATATTATTCTTCTCATCATTCTTTTGTGTAGTTTCCATTTCTATTTCCTTTGTAGCAATCATGATCTTCGTTTATTGATTGATTTAGGTTTTTTATATATGTAGTATCGTGGAACAGGCCAAAGAGATAGCGAACTATAAACAAAGTCGCGAGAAAGCCGAAGTATGTCGTCTGTCCTTCTTCAGATCGAATTGCAATTATTATCGTTTCGTGGAAAGGGCCTACGTGACTTTGGCCGCGAGCGGTTGAGGAGCACGTGCATGGTGGGGATAGGACAAGGGACAAAAGAACGCTACGGGAGAAAGACAAATTAG
>JACXIM010000126.1:0-54802 GCA_014737505.1 Bombus sibiricus | reverse complement strand
AAGAATTGGTTGATCTGGTTAGTAGTCGAAGCGACTTGGCTTTTCTCGTTAGACTTCGTTAATGCGTTTTAGTTGGATCCTCGATCGATACTGATTGCCCTTCGATGGTCCCTTTGTGTTCTCTGGGAGGCGACCCCCACCAATGCTCGGGTCACGCCACCGATCACGCCATGATCACGCGTGTCACCTTATGTGCGTCATTAAAATAACGGACCGATTCGAAGGTTCTGGAACTCGCTCTTGTCGATACATTGTATTTTTGTCGGGCCGATTGAGATGGTTCGGCTGCGACGTTGTAGTGCCACGAGCGACGGTTAAGAATACGGCCTGTGGTGAGCCTCGTGGCGTAACAAAGGAGATAATCTTTATTCTCGTAACGGAAGGGGGACGTCGACCACGAGAATCCGTTCCTCGTTCTTAACTACGAGGCCCGGCTTAAACAAGTCACCCCCTACCTTTAATGTACGTTCGACAAATACTTAGTTATCTTTCCTCCATTTGTTGGCGAGGAGTGATTTCACCTCATCGTGGCTCTGAATTCTTAGACCTTTGGTGTATTGGCACAACCCTAAGATGTGTCCGAGGGATTCTGGTTGGATCCGACATCTTCTACAAGCTACGTCTACCTTTTTGTCGGCCCGTGCCAATACAGTCCATGTCCCAAAGGTGTTTGTATTACGTCTTATGGCATCGATGGATCTCGAGGGCTTGAGCAGATTATACTTCTCAAGGCACACGTTGCCAGTTTTATTCTTTGATAAGTCATTAACTCCATGGCGCTGACTTCTTAACTCCGATCATTGTTTGATGTGTCCATACTTTAGCCTTTTTGTGGCCTTTTCAATGTCCTCAGAAGTGGCCAGCCAATTGATCCTTAAGGAGTTCGCTATTTTCTTCAATTTCTTGTCACTCTCTTCATTAATCAGGCTAGACGCTGCTGGATCGATTGAGTTCTTAATATTTATCGCACTTTTTAGGGTGCCGAGTTTGATAATGTGTTCGAACCTCGGTAATCCTAATCCCCCATTAGCTTTTGGAGCGTAGAAACCAGTGGCTGTCGAAGGCACTAGACGTAATATGGCCTTTATTTCTTGCCTGACTTCGCTGTCCAACAGTTTCAATACACTATCGCTCTGTGGATTTATAAGCAGATGGTAAATATATCGAGGGAAGATGTGCTTCATTAATAACTCGATTTTCTGGCATGGTTTCAGAGAGAGCTTTCTAACTCTTCTGACCTTGGAATAATCACATGCATCAACACGTACTCACAATTTTCGTTGATTGCAGTGTTCAATGGTTGTCCACCGCAATAACTTCTTCTACTCGCTCCGCGTGGATTACACCGTTCGCATTAATTCGTCGTTACACTGAATATTCACGTGCACTGCACGTGTTGAGCACTTATAATTTTAACCTCGCTAGATAACTACTCGCTTCTTACCAATTAATACCTTTCTTGATTACAACTATCGTCCTAACTCATACTTGCACTAAACACTTTGTTCGATTTTAGGACGATACCCTTATTTAATAATCTCATTCTTTTAAAATAGTTTTCCATTGATATACTTATATGTAATAACATTTTATAAACTCATATCCATTGCTACCTAGCCTATACCTACTCCAATCAACCTATACCTTAGTAGTTTAATCAATATCAATGTGCATTAATTACAACTAATAATCCTAACCTATACTAGCATCTACTCCTAAAACTTATTCCATTTTCAGGAGGCTTCCACTATTTCATTGGTCTACCGCTAATAACATGAATACTCCTGTATCAACCTATTTGTAATAAACTTCGTTACTGCATATGCATTACTACTACTACAATATCTCCTACGACCAACTTTCACCTAGGTAATTAAAACTTTAGCCTCGTACGACTACTACTTGTCTTACTAACTCATTACATCGACCTAACCCATACAAACAACTACTAAACTACTTTGTTAAATTTATTTTTAGGACGATATCACTATATCTACTGTCTACTCCAGATACCATAATGATACCTCCGTAACCTACTTATTGGAATAAACTTATTGCTGCCTAACTTTACTACGAGCCCTATACCTCCTATGCACACCATTTACCTAGGTAATTAAAAACATTAACCACTTTCCTTAATTTCATCTTATCACTCTATCTCCTACTTCCAACTACTATTCGACTTTCTTCGTTTGCTTAAAATTACACCCTTTCAATGGTCTACCGCAGATCAACATATATTACTTCAATAGTATTTCTTCCAAACGTTCCATCTCGACAGTGCACAACTATTTTTCTATCCAAAAGATAGTCATCCAAGATCCGTAGCAACTGGCCCGGTAAACTCCTTTTTTTAGCCTCCGCTAGTATTCTCCTCCAGCTTAGCGTGTTGAACGCATTCTTCACGTCCAGAGCGACCAATATGCAAACCAGTCCTCTCTTTCGGCACAGAACCGCGATCCCACACACTCTGACCAGCGCGTCTATCGTACTCCTACGCCTCCTGAATCCATATGGTTTTCCATGAAAGGGGCCCTCCCTAGGCACCTTTCCATGTGGATCATGCAAGTATCTTCCCAGACCTTGCTCATGGCCGGCAGTATGCTTATCGCCTATATGAAGACGACAACAGCGGATCCCTTACGGGTTTTGGCAAAGGAACCACCCTCGCCACCTTCCACACCGCTGGAATCCTTCCAGCCCTATAAATGCTGTTAAACAGGTACAGGAGCCGCCCCGGCCGTTGTTCCGCAATGATCTTGACTATCTCGCCAGAAACCCCTTCCACACTTGCAGCTTTCCTCGGGTCGCATCTCGCTATTGCCGACCACAGGTCCTCCTCCGTTACGCGCAGGTCTTGTATCTCCGCTTCTTGCGTCCGTAGGATGCGAGAACTATGGCCTTTCTCCGACTGTTCCGCCCGACTGGTGATGAAAATGTCATCGAGAATCTTCGCAACCCTGTCTCTGCTAAGACCCTCCGGTGGCACGTTAGAACCTTCCAATGCTCCATTTTGGCGCCTAAACATCTGAAGGTCTCATCTGTGCCAACAATTGGTATGTTGATGTTTTCGAGCCTAATCCGTGCTTCTTTTACGAACCAGGTGTCCTTTTTAGCGATCACCTGGAGCGTTTGGCTTTTCTCTCCTGATATATTCATTCCTAGGCCCTTCAGGTATTCATGGAGCATTATCCATTTGGCGTTGTGCCTCCCTCACATCTTCACCAAATAGGACAATGTCGTCAGCGAAAGCCCAGATTGTTACTTTTCTCCAATGACAGACATTAATACCACTGGTTTCCTGCTGTATTATTTCAGCAGCGGCTCTAGACATAGATTAAAAAGCAGCGGCGACAGAGGGTCACCCTGCTTGACTCCTCTAAAGATCTTGATCTCGACCCCTATATTATCTTTAGTTTTTATTTTGGTTTTGCCCTCTCTGTACATGCATTCGACTAAATTGATTATAGGGGCCAACACACTCTTCCTTGCCAGGCAAGGTTTTAACGCCGAATGGAGTATTGTGTCGAATGCTTTGGAGATATCCAGAATTGTGAACATCCCCCCGTTATTTCTCTTACTGTGACTTAAGGCAGCGTTAAATAAATCTATATTAATTTTACATCCATTTTCTGATGTAAAACCTTTCTACCTTAAGTTTAGCACAATACCGCTTCTTATCCTTCCGCCGAGGATGGAAGAGAAATTTCGGCCGTGAATGGGGCCTATTGTTATAGGTCTCTAATTATCGACAAGGCTGCTAGGTTTATTTGGTTTTGGTATTAACACAGTCCTATTTTCCTTTCATATGGTCAGAAAATAGAAACTATAGAACAGAATATTAAAAATTTTTTACCAATATTGCGGGCAGGCCAGATATCATTAAGCGCTCTTTTTGAAATCCATCTGGTCCTGCCGCAGCCTTCTTCCTCATCTTGTTAAGTTCCTTAGCACACATCCTTAGCGGTTATTGGCAGAAGCAATTCACTTATTATCAGCTCAGAGGCTCTATTTCCTAGGATTGGGGGATTCGATGATCCTGTACAAACCCAAATATCCTCATAGAGCCTCTTCATTTCTATCGCTTCTGGTGGTTGCCTGGCTGGTTCCACTATCGTTGTTAACAACACGTCGGCCACCTTCTTAGGACATTATTTAAACAACTCCTGGCAACGAGCGTAGGAGTATCTTTTCCTTTTTTCCATTGCAATTATTATTATTCTTTTTATTTCCCTTATTTTGGGGCTTTGCCTTTTTATTTTTTTCATCATCCCTGTTTTTCTCTTGCTCCATATAGAGATGTGTAAATAAATTTATTTAACTTAATAATAAGGGCTTCTCTATTTTCTTTATTATTTTGATTATCTGATATCAACAGATATCAAAGGAGCGGATTCCTTTATTTATACATAGGTGTTACAATCCTTATATTCACCGTACGAGACCGTTAAGTCGACAAGCCGATTCTAAGTATTATAATGTCTTCCGCTCCTTCGTCGCCGCACTCCGTTTAGCCATGGACGCCGCATTCGGGATGTTACCGGCGGTACCACGGGGAGGTAGGAGTGCGACTTGAGCAGACGAGACCGAAGTCTCCTCTGCCCCCGAGCAACCATGACACCCCCAGGGAACTACAGCACAACCGTTAAACAGCGGCATGCTGCTTACAACTTGTGGAACCTCTAAACGTGGCTCCATACTTCCGAGGTACCCCCTCGTAGGGACTTAAAACTACGTTCATTTGAAATTGGCATACATCAATAACAATAAATATAACATTATCAATTAATATATAAATAATAAATAAATAAATAGTTCCAATAAGTTAACAGTAAAATAAATAAATAACAAATAAATAAAAACATTGTGAATAAATAACGTGTTATCCGTCTAAAAATATATTGCTCATCTCAATGGAGCTCTTAAGTACGTTCATTATTATTGTCTTTATCTCATTATTATTTACACCCAGTTCGTATAAGATTTCTTTGGTTTTTGTTGTAAGCGCCCCTCTGCTACCCAGTACCACTGGTAGTATTGCTCCCTCCTTCAAGCCATACATGGATTTTAGCTGGTTCAGACATGGCAGGTATTTGTCGACCTTTTCCTTGTTAGCTTTACGCGTTGACTGCCACGACACCTGTATTCGGGTGTCAGTATAGTTTCTGGTCAGGCCGCGTAACCCATATTCGGGTGTCGCTTATTTGACTACTTGCGAAGGATCGTCGTAGGTGTTACGTCGCGTGAAGTGGTCCGCGCGACGTCTCTAGCTACCTGGCCGCCAAGGGTCTACACCGCTATTCAGACCCCCAATAAACCTAAGGATCCACCATAAACTTAGACATTTAGTTCACTGTTGTCTCGATATTTATAATTACTTTCTATCAATCTTGAAGGAATCGTTATTCTTACAAGTATTGTCTGTTTATGGATGGTCCCTGAAATAGTCCTTAGGTTTATTATGCGTTCGTATGACCTGCGGAGAAAGCGAATATTTCCCTAACGGGACATCTGGTTTTCCCATGAACAAAAGGAACACCCTTGCCGAGCTTCTTCCCGCAGCGCGACGCACAGCACGGTTTCTACGACTCTCGGACAGTCAACATCTGGCTTGGTCTCAACACGAGCGAGCANNTAAGAATTGTTGGAAAATATAAATTTTATAGCTCTGTGATTCACAGTGTTATACTAACTTAATTACCCCTATTATCCTAACCGAAATAAGGGGATCGATCTAATCGTGGTGTCGATTCGTGCAATCGTAACGGGAATTTACGACTCCCGTTGACGCGTATTCTCGCGACCGCGTCTCCCCGCGATTGGTCGAAAATACAGTAGGTATTTGAAAAGATAATAATAAAACAGTTGAATTGTTATAAAAGTAATATAAAAATGGTTTGTTATAAAAGTAATACGAAAATGGTTTATTAAAAAAATTATTTAGAATGTAAAACTTTAAAGCATTCTATACATAGCTGAGGTTTGTCGGGACAATTTGGACAATAAGTTGTTGTTTTCTTCAAATTCTTCTGTGCCTTTGTTCGGTCCATTCGACGTCTTTTATTTGCATAACATAGTTTGCAAGCGCGTCTAATGATCCTTCCGGAATCATTTTTCCGAACGGCGATATTATGTTGACTCCGTCGAAGACAAGGATTTTTTGTATTTTCAGACAATCCTAGTAATTTTGCAACTAATAATTGTCTAAGTATTCTAATATTTATATTCTTCTTTGTTGCAATTTTGTAAACCATCAAAGCGTTTACAACAGAAATTCTCAGAAGGAGTTGAATGCCAAGTTTTCTGTACCATTTGATTCCTTTCCTAATTGTGGTGGCATAAGACACCATTTGGTCGGAATAATCTATACCACACTTTCCTTCATTATATTTAACAACAGCTAGTGGTTTTAATGTTGCGAACAAACGAAACGAGAGATCATTCGTGAGAGCACCGCTTGAGCGACACGCATTACTAAAATATCGATGGGAGCACCTAGCAGAAAATGCTTGGTACTGCTGCACGCGTGGCCTGACGGAGATTTCTTTGAAAACACGCGTGGCAGTCAACGTGAAAGGAGGTAGTCTCTATTCTCATAGCGGACTGTAACGTCGACTATGAGAATCCGTTCCTTGTTTTTTACTACGAGGTCCGGTTTATACAGATTACCCCTTACCTTTATTGTAGGTTCGACAAACACCTAGTTTTGTTCTCTTAGTTTGGTGGGTCGGTGCCTTTTTATCTGGAGGCCCTTAGTGAATTAACATAACCATAGAACGTGTCACAGGGTTTCCGGTTGGGCATGACACCTTCTGCACGTAACGTCTATGGTCCTGTTTGTACGTGCTAATGTGGTTCTGGTGCCAAAGGTGTTTGTTCTCATTCGTAAAGCATCGATGAAGTGGGATGGCTTTAAAAGGTAGTACTCCTTCAGCTACACGTTACTTATTTCCTCCTTAGCGAAATCAGCGACCCCTTGGCCCTGACTTCGTAATTCGGCCCATTGTTTTATATGTTCTCTTTTCAATCTTTTACTGGCCTTCTCAATGTCCTCTGAAGTGGCCGGTCAATTAATCCTCAGGGAGTTTGCGATCTTTTTAAGCTTTTTGTCGATGTGGTTTCCGATTAAGCTAGCCGCCGCTGGGTCTGTAGATGTTTTAATTTTTAAAGCACTCCTCAGGGTACCGAGTTTCACTATCTGTTCAAACCTCGGTAGCCCTAGCCCTCCATAACTTCTTGGAGTGTAAAAGAACCCGATGGCTATAGATGGTACTAAATGCAAAATTGCTTTAATTTCCTGCCTGACACCGCTATCCATAAGCTTTAAGACACCGCCGCCTGGTGGATTGATCAATAGGTTGCATATGAATCGGGGGAATATATATTTTGCCAGTAATTCGATATTCTGGTATGGTTTCAAGGAGGGCTTCCTTACTCTTCTCACCATGCTCAGAATATCGTGCACTACTATGCCACAATGGACGCCGTTCCGAGGCACAATCTTGGCGCCCAAATACCTGAAGGCTTCATTCATGGGTCTATTCCCGGTTGTTGCGGTCAGGTCAAACCGATCGGTCGATATCGCGTTCTTCGAATGACTTAACGTTCAAGGTGGAGGAGATGAAATAACGCGAGCGTTAGCTTTATTCGCACTTTATTTATAACAGTTGTAGAACTAACTGATGAATACTGTCGTAGAGAGTCCAATAGCAGCGGAGAGACGTTCAGTTGAATATTGAAGCCGGAATATGCAGAACTGTAAATACAGTGGATTTGAGAAGGACCAGATTTGACATAGCGTTATCAGCAGGATGTCCGCTGTATTTGGCAGCATATGTGGAGAATAACGCACATCGAATTGTCGACATATGAGCGACAGCAGCGGAGATACGTACAGTTGAATGTTGATGCCTGAATGTGCTGTACTGCAATTGCACTGGACTTGACAGGGACCGGAGTTGACATTGCTCAAACCGGCAAATGTGCGCTGCATTTGGCAGCAAATTTGGAGTATAAAGAGCATGGAATTGTCGACATATCACCAATAGCAGCGGAGAGACGTTCAATTGAATATTGAAGCCTGAATCTGCGGAACTGTAAATACACTGGATTTGAGAGGGACCAGAGCTGACACATCGTAATCAGCAAGATGTCCGCAGTATTTCGTGGATCTACAAACAACCCATAATGACTCAGGAAGTCGACACCGATGATGGGCGTTTTCACATCGGCAACTACAAAACGCCACTTGAAAGCACGACGTAGTGATAGGTTGAGGGACACGGTGATGGTGCCATCCTTTTTTTCCCTGAGGAGGGGAAAATGCTATTACGCATACCCAGAGACACGCGTCCCTGGGTTATGTGGGACTCGGCCAGATGACATCGCCATACCCACTAAAAACCCCTCCTCGTTCCTGTATTTAATTAGACACGGACAATCCCGGCATAGCCGATCAGCATTCATCAGGGTTGTCCTTAACCGCGTCCCCAGATGTTTAACGCTGCGTGCTGGTACCGCTCCTCCTGTTCGCTGGCTCTCTGGCCTTCTCCATCTCTCTTCTGTAGCTTATAATCGTTTTACAAAACTCTTTAAATTTAGCCCAGCAATCGTCCTTGATAATCACGGTGTCCACTAAATTGTCCACACTTATCCTGACACCCAGGAAATTCTCAAGCTCAATCCTTTTATTCGTCCATTTAGGACACACAAACAGGACGTGTTCTGCGTCCACCACAATCCCACTATACAATTCCAGCACCTTGTGTCGACCTCCTTACCGATTCTCTTTCTATAGGCTGAAGATTCCGTGCCCCGTTAACATTTGCATCGTAAAGTGATCGGTGTCTCTCTTTTTCCTAGCAAATATGGCCGCATTATCAATCAACTTCCTTGTGAAGTTGTCCTTGTTGTATCTGCTCCATTCCGCTTGCCACTCCATTGGGGCTTTCTTCCTGACGTTATCAAGCTCTTCTTTCAGTGTCATATATCTATGGATCACCTCATCTTCAACAGCCAAGCTCTTATAAATCTTCATTCTCTCATATGCTTCTCTTAGAATTTTCGTCTTAATATAAATCGGTAAGTTGCCGGTCAATACACAAAGCACCGCATGAGATACAGTGCAGTAAGCTGCAGATGTAATGCGCAGGGCAGTACGTTGGGCGCTTTTTATAATCTTCTTATTTTTCTCATACATCATACCATCAGCCCACACAGGCGCACCATATGCCACTATGGATTCCCAAACATTGTAATACAGCCTACATGATAAATTAGGCGGACCATTGTTATTCTGTAGAATACTTCTAAGCGCTCCTATCCCAGTGTATGCTTTATTGCACGCAGTGACAATGTGCTTATCACATTTCCTGTACGTGTCAATCGTGACACCAAGATATTTAATGGCTTCCACCGTGTTAGTAGCCAAGCCACCCAAATTCAGACCAATAACTCTGGGCACCCGCATACCGGTAATAAGGACTAGCTCAGTCTTGTCCCTGGCCAGCGACAAACCCACACTCGCGTACCAATCGCACACTCTTTTCATAATCTCGTTAACTTTCCGGCTTATACCTTCGTTCCTCTTCACGGCACATGTGATCGTCAGGTCGTCTGCAAACGCGATTGCCTTAAAAAGCACCCTATTGTCCAATCTTCCCAATAGTTGGTCGTACACTATGTTCCACAGGAATGGCCCAAGTACACATCCTTGTGGTACGCCTGCCGCAACCTCGTACTCCACCGTACCATACTGATTGCTGGCGATTATCTTTCTGCCCGTCAAATAGTTTTCGACCAATCTAACGATCTTCCAAGGCAGCTTCCTCCTGGTCAATTCCTAAATAATGCTATCCCAACTAATGGTGTTAAACGCATTCTCGATGACCAATGCTATTATCAAACAGATCACCCTTTTTTCCTACAAGTATCTGCAAATTTCATCACCTGGGTAATAGTTTCCACCGTACTCCTTCATTTCCTGAACCCGTATTGTCTCCTATGAAATGGGTCCGCTCCTATACATCTTTCCATAATGTCTTTCAGGCACTTCTCCCATACATTACTCAGAGCTGGGAGAATGCTGATCGGGCGATATGTGTTGGGGAGCTTAGGGACCTTCCCCGGTTTCCTAAGCAATATCACTCTGGCTGTTTTCCAACATCTGGGGATTCTTCCAGCGTCCGTGATATTGTTAATCACCCTAGTGATATACTTTCTTCTGCTGTTTACCAACAACTTAACTATACCACCTGGGACCTCATCTATTCCCACATTTTCTTTTCATTAATTTTCCCAACGATATATATCACATGTTCCTCGTCGAGTATAGTATCGTAGGTAGTATCCTACCTATTACCTTCTTCGACTTCCCCATGCAGCGGTATGTGTTCAATAATAAATAAACAGTTTGAAACCTCCTTGACCTTGGTAATCGGCATGTCATTCGGAAGTCCTATCTTATTGCATCTACTCACAATTGTGCGATACGGTTTCCTCCATGGGTCACTTTCTAAAATCTCGCAGAATTCAGCCCAAGCTTTCTTTTTGCTACCAGCTATTTCTTTCTTCAGTTGACTTCTTATCCCCTTGTAGCCATTGATAAGAACATCAATACCGCTGGGCTCCTTCTTCCTCGCTCTAGTTACTCTCCTTAATACTTTATGAGATTGTGCTGTTAGTTCTGCGATCGTCTCGTTCCACCAATAGTTGCTGTACTTTACTTCTTTAACATATTTTCACACGTTCCCACCATACACTTCTGCAAAAGCTTCGCCTTATCCGCATCGTCAATCGTATTAAAATCCTCTGCGTTAATGATCTCGTCAAATTTAGATAAAAATGTGTCAGGTGCTAGACCCTTCGTCACGTATTTAAAAAATTTCGTTTGCTCTCTTCCGGTCCTCATTCTAAAAGTATGTAAAATGTACAGGTGGTCCGATGCTGTATATGCATTTAAAACCTTACTCCTAGCATGGAGTTCGTTCACTTTGTTAGTTACGCCGATTACATCAGGGCAACTCGTCCTTCCATTTCTATAAAATGTATATTTATTTTTTAAACGTAAAGGGAACACTCCGTAATCGCACAGGGTTTCCATCAATATTCTTCCTCCACTGATTTCTCCTCCCCAGCAAGTAGACTTAGCGTTAAAGTCGTCAGCCACTATCACCTTCTTAATTCTACTTGCACCGTCCTAAATCTCCGAAGCAAGCATAATAAATTTAAAATACTCTTGCTTATTAATGTTCGCAGAGCAATAGCCGCTAAAACAGAGGATATCTCCTACACCTATACCCACAATACCATCCTAACTATATTACAGAGCTTCATCCGGTACTCTACCATTGAATTGCGTGACCCAGATCGATGCATCACCCTTAGTGTCATTGTACCAGTAAGGTAGCTACCTGTTAGGTTCAGATATTATCACCACATCTGGTCTGGTCTCGATCGCGCTNTTGGCACATTACATCCTGCGCCATCCTACACCTATTCAAGTTTATTTGCAAGATCTTCATATTCTTCCTTGTCTTCCTTGCCTTAAAATCCTCCTGTAACTGGGGCACGCTAAGGACCCCGTCACATAGTCAACTCTAATACCAGATTCTTTGCTGCAGATGGCACAGCAAGGCAAATTTGGGCATACTACTATAGTGTGGTCTCTTTCTCCACACTTCCTGCACACCTCTTTTCTCGGGCTAATTGCTTTGCACTTACTTGCAATGTGCCCGAACATGTGACACCTGAAACACTTTGTCACGTTAGGCAACACCCTACCCGTGGCTATGGTTAGACCAGTCTTGATCTTGATATTATCTCCTTTTTCGACGTACACTTTTGGCAAGACGACTATGGCCGATTGCGTGCCCCATGGCACCCGTCTCATCGTCTTCACTTCTACCTCCCCCCCATCCTTGATTTTGAGTTCTTTGACCAGGGACTCGACAAGTTCCTCCTTACTCACCAGAGGATCCATTTCCTTGATCTCGATCGACACCTTATCCTGTAAAGGTGTCGCACTCACCTTGTTCCCTATGAGCTCGTTTAGCTTATTTGCAGCAACTTTCACCTCGCTGCCAGCCCACATCTCCATTAAAATGTCACCAGCTCTCGTTTTTCTTATACCGGAGCTCTCCTTCAGTACATTCTTCGCCACCATTAACTCCTTGTAGACTTGCAGCCATTCCCTACCCTCTCCAACTTTGATAAGAATAGCCTCAGGCCTCTTACGTGTTCTCGGCATCCTCGGCTCTCCATCCTCAATAGGCGGCGGCGGTCCGCGATCCTCTTTGTCATTACCCATCCTCTCTTTGCTTCTTCTTTTCTCCTTCTTGCTCAATTGTACAGTCCACTCGCCTCTGGACTCGCAGGTTTCCACATTTCTGGGGTCTATAGCGCCCCTCCTCCTTGGACTGCATGCCTCCGCGTAATAGATATCACTTCTTCTGACTCTCTTTGTTATCTCCGCTTCCTTGGCCTCCAGCGGAGAAACCCTGTTCTTCTTGTTGCTAGCCTCCGAGGACACCATTCTTCTACCGTCCCCTTTTCTTCTTACTACCTCCTCCCTCAGAGGGGAGGTTTGCGTGGAAACCTCTACCTCCTCAGGCCTCTCCATCCTTCTCTTTCCCTTCCTTCCTTTTTTTCTTAGGGTCAACATCAGCTTGCCCCAAGCCTCGTCTGTCTCACTGTTGGCCGCGGACGCTAATTCGTGGATTTTGGGATCCTTTTTTGAGATAAGGTGCAACCTCCTTACCGCATTTTTAAGATCCTCGTGCGCTCCCCTCATAATCTCTACCATCTCCTCAAATTCGGTAGGCTTAACCAGTATGCAATCCTCCACGTTCCGATCTGCTACCGTAACACTCCTTGGGGTCTTCATCGCCGATTTCGTTTGGGACTCCCTCAATCTTCTAAGCTTGCTTGCAATCGGCGCGCCGCTACAATTGCTCTCCGACATCGAAACATCCCCCCCGGAGACGCTTCCCATCTCTTCAGCCGTTTCGCTTGTCGACTTAGCGGCCAGGCTGGACCTCGTTACAAGGGAGCTACTCTCCCTCCTTTTAACTCTTTTCACTACAGGGGCCAAGAAACCATCCTTACCGGCAGTGACCGCCACAACTCTCGGCTGCGCCCTGCCGCTACTTACGTTAAGGGTGCCAACATTCTTCTTCTCCACCACTTCGCTGATATCTTCGCTAAACTCAAGGAGCTTCGTATTCTTCATTGGGGAGCGAGAAGTTCCCGTCGCACCTTCTTTGTTTGCTGTTTCTTTCTTTGCGCTGCCTCTCCCGACTACAACGTCGCTCTCATTGCAGCTATGATCCCCGGTCGTAATTACCGATCGAGAGGGGGCCCCGGGACCCACCCTCCTCTCGTCTTGATGGTGCCATCCTAACCCCAACCTAACCGTCGCAATCCGATTCTGTTGGCCGCGAACAATTCGTAGTCGCTCTTATTCGAGGACCCGCGTATCTTGTTGCACGGATACACAAATGTGTCGGCACCGGTGTTCACTAAAAATGAGATTTTCGTCCTCTTGTCCGTTACAAAGATGCGGCGAGTTCCCAAGCTATCGTCGTATGCCGCATTTACGGACGGCTGGTCCCGTTTCCCTGCATTCATCTGCAAGGGGACCGACATTTCCGTGCTCGGTTCCGGAATGACCGATAATAGTAACATAGGCCGGAGTTATACGATCTCTTTCGCGACGGCGAACTACTTCGACTTCTCGATCTCGATCACCGACGAGGGCGATGATTAAAGCTCAGCGCACTCATCTGAGCCCTCAATTGGTTTATTTGGTCGCTTAACGCGTTAAAGAGGGCGAGCCATGCGTTGCATTCGTTGCTACGATTTGCGCTGATGAATCAATTACTGTTGTTATCCGAGGAGTACACTGAAGATGCTCTCCAAATTACTCTGATATCAGGTCCGCTGGCCGCATTAATTTTTCCGGGTTCGTGTCATCGGCTGCGGCCAGGATACGCCTGATGCGGGCGGGTAGTCGATTCCTCCACAGCGTGAGGATGAAATCATCCGGTGTGGAGGGGCTAGCGGGTTTTCTCATGTGGTGATAAAATTGCACTGTCTGTATCCGTTAGAATGCGAATAAGTTCGCCTTTTAACTTCGCGTATCGTCCCATGGCTGGGGGATCCGTCATGACGCCCTCAATTTGTTGTAGAAGCCGACCGTCGAGACATTTTGCGAAGGACGCGAATCTTATCTCGTCGGACGTGATGTCCGCCGCGTCAAGTTGCGCCTCTAATAAGGCGAACCACACGGTGATGTTCGAGGGTAGCAGAGGAGGCATAGTGATTGCTACACTAGCTGTGGCTTTGCTATCTTCGTTAGCATTTGCCATTTCTTCGTTCCAAATCACGTCAGATGTCACCAATTTGTGGTGGAATTGTAGAGGTCTTAACTCTTTTAATTCGTCGTTTTTTCCCAGCTCTTCCCAGGGAACATCACGTTTTCATCTTATTTTATTGTTTTTGATAGTTTACTGCTTCAACGTCGACGCCTCGCCGTTCTTTCGTTCACAAAAGGCGATTACACTTTAGAGCTCGTGTCAAACTTCTTTTGTGTTCCCGAAAAGAGGTTCCCACGTAACGTGCAGCACGCGGTAACGCGGAAAGTATTATAAAGTACAGAGCTTATTCTTAACATGCTACCGGGACAATACATCGCGTTGACAAATAAATCATTCTAACTAGATGGACGTGCAAATAAATTCCATCGATAATGCTAGCTTAATATTATTCGAATAAAATTCGAACGAATTAACCACTAATTTTTTGTTCCATCTGATTTATTTTTCAGTTATTAGTATTGGTAAATATTGTTGTTTTTTAATTTAGACGCTACTGAAACTAAGATTTATAGTACATTTTTTAATAATTTCGATCGAAAGGATGAGAATTTAAAGAAATCTTAATTTATGATATCTGGCTAATTTCTATAATGTCGTTAGCGCTCGACGAAATAAATTAACAGAGAAATAATTACCGTCTTAACTTTTGTACTTGATTGAACGTTTTAGTTGTTTCCCTCAACCTCCTTCAGGAAGCTGGCGTGAAGTGAAATCTCAATTGAAATAAATTACGCAAGCTACTGCGTGCTCTTCCAAGGACATTATTTATCGAAAACAGCAGCGTTTCCTCGAATCCAAACAAAATCAATTCTGATTCGTTTTCAACGAATCACTCGGGAGAAAATCCGGAGAATCGCGCGATTCTTTTCGATCTTTCAAAGATCCCTTTCTTCAGAACTGTCTGAGATAAACGAGACACTTTAGAAGGTGATTCTCCAGAAATTGTCACGCTGTTAAGGTTTGTCGTTTAACGGAGTTTATAATATGATCGAGACAAAACATGTTAGTTTTTTAATTGAACTATATAATTTTATTACATCTATTTGATCGTACTAAATGGATCTTCGAAGAAAGTGCAATTTTTAAAACTATCGGTGTTTATATTTCCAACTGTTTAATCGACCATTCGCGGACAGACACGATCGCGAGAAGGCACGTCAACGGGAGTCGTAAATTCCCGTTACGATTAGATAATCGACGCCACGAAATGATCGATTCCCTGATTTCAGTTACGATAATAGGGGTGGTTCAATTGAATGTACACTGAATTAACAGATATAAATTAAAGTTTATTCCAACAACTTCGTAAAGAGTATAGTTACACTGATTCGTATGTATAAGTTACGTATCTGACTGAATTAAGGATAGAAACTCGGTAATGACATGTTGACTATTCTAACGGTGAAGAATAAGTGAAGTAAAGTGACGATGCTGTGTCGGAGGAAGGCTAGTGATGGGTGTGTCTAACGACGTTAGGAGCGCTGATTTTTTCATGACAATTTTGGTTAGGAAAGTGAGGGCAGTGGACATTGCTTCTCATTGGGTAGAAGAAGGTTGGTGTACTAGGAAGGTCTTAGCCGCCCTCGATAGATAGTTGCTAGTGTGAAGTCTCGTACATGAGAAAGACTAACTTTCCCCTGTCTTCCCGTAATAAACAATATGCTTTGGAAACGACTCAGTACAGGAATGTTTAAACGGTCTGAAGGACTTTGGTTAGACAATGTCGAAGATTTATGACCGGTCCTCAAGACGATTGAGGCTATGCAGTTAAGACGTGCGGACATATGGTTGCCAGCTTGCCCGCGGCGTGTGGCCTGGTCTAGGTAGAGTGTCGCCCGACGTAACAATAGGCATAATTTTCTTTTAATGATGCGCTAGATCTCTTATACAGTTCCTGAATTATAGCTCACAGTTCTGTGTATAATGTATACGAAATTATGCTTATATGCTACACAACGATTTATAAGAAGCACACAAACCTACTTGAATCTATAAACAAAAGTATGGAGGAAGAGGTGGCGGCGGACCATAACGTTAACATTCGTGGCTAATACTAAAAAAATAATTGGGAAGAATAGAAGGAACAACAAGGACATTTAAAATTTTTACTTCTATAACAAATACATAAATATATTATACATTACATTAACGTAGTTCAAGGCTTGTATACACAGAAGTCTCTGCTTGTAGCTAAACCTCCAATTGTAATTTTCAATGTTACATGTTGTTGGTCTGTTAGCTATTCCTTGCTGCAGCATGGCAATTCAGGTAACACGTTTAAGAGTGTTCGTATCTTTTGGCAAGATATGATTGAAGAAAAATTGACTTGCTATTTGATTCTATTTCCCTAGCATATTGTAAGTATCGTATTGTACGAGCATTGTTTATATACTACGTTTCGCTCATTCGTCTTATCCTGTAACATACTAATTTATCGCTTTTCTGGCTTTTTCGTTTCCCTTTCGCGTTTTCGTTTCTCATCTCGTATCAGTGTCATCATTGTCGTACAATAACAAGTATCTATTTTTTGCAGATATTTGAAAGTCATTAATTTTTTATACCATCTTCTTCGTTTCCAGCTTCGGTTCTCTTTTTATTGCTAAGGTATCTCACCTTCTTATCGAAACCATGCGTTTCATTTTCACTTTTGTTATTATCCTCTCCTAAGACAGTTGATAGATCGTTGTTTTATCTTGCCCCTATTCTGTTTTATGTAACACTCACTTACCCACTGCATACTGCTAGAAAGTGAAGATTCGCGGTCAAATATAGGTCAAAATAAGTTAACTTCAAAGCTGGCGTACTGGACTATGCGCACGTCACCTTGTGTATGCCTCACCCCGTTAACACAGTCGAATAGGGCGACGAGAACAAATGCACTCAACTCGATATGAGCATTCATAATCAATTGAATTCGTTTGCACCAAAATGTTGAAATGATAATAGATAAAATAAGATAAATAAAAATAGAAAAATAGATACAGTTCGTGTACCATTATTATGGACTTTTCGTTATATAGGCAACCATCGGCTCGATACAATTTTTTATTTTACCCCATAACCGGTGATTACGACATCTTTCATCTAATATAGCCACTACACCTTATAATGATATAAAAAACGAACATTATCTCGTTACTATATCGTCAAAAACGATGGAAAGAAATGGGAAAATAGGTTTTCTTAATCCTTCAGAATCTAATAAATTTATTTTTCTTTCTTTCGATTTCGTTCATGCAATAAAAGTACACGTAAGAAATAACTGGTTAAATATAACAAATTTAGATAAAATATTTATTTTCATCGAATCAAAAAAACATATCTTTGAAAAATATAATCACCAGAAAACGACGTAAAGAATGCTATCGTTCCCTAAGCAAGAAAATAGGGAGAGGAAATAATATCAAGTTAGCAATTTACTTTATGTAAAATATAGCAAAAATGTTAACATTTACTGTCCAGATTGTAAGAACAAAGCTACACTTTGTTTCCCATACTTCGAAAAAATTCATAGTTTGTTATTTGAATAATACTTGTTACTTTAAATTATTTACATTTAGTAAGCTGCATATTTTCTATACAATTGAACTTCTTTAAATAAATAGTGCCATTTTTATAAGCAAACACTACATGTCATTATTTAATCTTCTTCGATAACATTTGAGTTTTATTTCAGTTTTGGTTAAATTATATTTTTATAAACTAAAATTGGAGAGGTAAATGGCATGAATCACCGGTGATCTACACCGTCAGATAGAAGTAAAAATTGTGACCAACCGATGGGTCACGTCAGTTTGAACGTGTTAATGCATTGTGAAACTCAACATTTTGAACAACTTTTTCCTATACATATAGTCAGTGCGGTGGTTTGCCTTAGTTTTCGAGATCTTCGTAGAAAATTGTCGGAACCACTGCAGCATATGGATCAATATTGGTTGGCAAAATTCAATTCAAATCCTTATTATCCCTTATCTTGTGTTTATAGTAAATAATGATCGAAATTACAAGATTTATTACTAACGAACGTATGTATCGGTAGATTTACAGAGTCGAGTCGAGCCGGGCACGTCCTTTATAGTGTAACCCCAAATTCTTTCACCAACATCCCATTGAAAACACCCGAACACATCGAACAGGCAGTAATAACACTTACAGATACTATACAAGAAGCAGCATGGGCAACCACTATATACGAATCAACCAATAGACAAACAAAAATAATTCCGTCAGACATCCTTGAAAAAATCAGAGAAAAAAGAAAAGCGAAAGCAAAATGGCAAAAACATAGAACACGAGACNTTATTTTAGATATTCTAAAATTCAAGGATTTTTACTTATCAAATTTTTAATCTTTCTACTGTTAGGATTCGCATTCAATTTTTGCATTGCCTTTTTAAAACGAGTAAAACGTAATCGAGATAAAAGACGCTAAATTACGCTCGTTCGAACAATATTCGAAAATTACTGTCGGCATAAAATAACGTTGTGTTTTGAAATTCCCCGTTGAAAAATCGCAGAATCGTGGTCGTTTAATAAATTGTCCAAAGATCAGACGATTATTTGCGTAGCTTCGTTAATTACTGTTCGAAGGCACGCCATTATCAATATACCAAAGCTTGTTTTTTGGTGGTGCGTCAGTCGAGGAGAAGCGCCGAACCGGAAATTAATCGACGCCGTCGATACTAATACAGCGACAATTGACAGCTGTTATCCCTGGTATCGATACATCCGTGGCCTGACCTGATCCATAAATTACAGTACTCTGTATTGAGTACTCTCTCGATACAAAACTGAAAAAAATTGTAATCAGAGATCAACGTATCCTTCGTTAGATTTCCTTTTGCTGATTCGACGAAAGGGACAATTAATGGAGTGCATGATCGCCAATAAAATCAAACACAGGTCGCACGATCAACATTTTTGATCTCGAAAGCCAGAGGAACGCGAGGAACTTCTCGGTATTACTTTTCCTTTTTCATTTTTCCTGGCCGACATTTTTCTTTGACTTCTGCAGTATGTTCGAAAGACTTGGCCGTCGAAATGTAAATTCGTAATACACTCGTTTTCAACAGAAAGGAAAATACTGAGGTGGAACTGAAAATTAAATCGATGGACCGAGGCAATATTTGCTCGTTTTATGGAAAAAAAGAAACTGTTTTGGAGGGTTGAGTTTCGGGAAGTTTGAATATCGATTACGAAATAGCGTGGAATTTTATATTTTACGAATAATTTGATTTATTTGGCGAACAAAACGCAGAGAGTGCAGGGAACGATGGATTTTAATAGATATGAAGTTTTAAAATCGCGAATGGACCTGATTCATTCAACGTAATATTACTATAAAATTTTCTCCGTATAATTAATATCATAACGTATATTCGTTTAACGCAATAAGAATTAATATGTCGGATAAAATCATCGTAAAAATTATATTAATATAATATTAATCGTAATAATAATTATAATATCGTATAATATTAATATTATATAATGTATAATATGTAATAATGTAATGTATAATATATGTATAATATATGTATAATATTAATCGTAAAAAATATAATAAAAACTGTAAAATTCCTCCATTAACAAACGAAATCCGATAGAACAGAAATTGGGAATTTTTTAGACTCTGAACGTACCAGAATGAAAATGGATCTACTCGTAAGCAGACAAAATTACAATTAGCAAGTTCGCTCTCAAGCTGATTCTCTGCGATCTTTCCCACAATTCTCTCCGTAGGTTTACGGTTACCGTTTTCAGGAACAATATATATAAGGTTCAAATTTCGATTTATTCAGGGATCGATTCTGAAGTCTGAAAATCGAGTTTATTGTGACAATATTTAAATAAAATACAGGGGTAAATAACAATTAATAATTAACAACGATTAATAATGGTAATAATTGAATAAACAACCAATTAATAACAGTAAACAATAAATAATAAATCTTGTGTAGTATCTAGAATCGAGAATTGTGTAGTATCGAAAATCGATTTTCAACGTCCTGAGCTACCGATCTTTCTCCGTCAATTTTCAATGTTTTAAATAATTATTCTTTCTTCTATGTTCTTGTCTATCTCTGATGTTGCTCTCTGTCCGTCCGTTTGGAAACGTGTCTCTCGAAAAATGGCTGTCCGTAAAACAAAGAAAGTCGTTCTGTCCGTGAAACAAAAGAAAGTCGTGCTGTCCATGTTTGAACTCCTAGGGAGTTTTACATATATGTAATACTTATTCGCCGTGTTACGTCTGGGTCAAGGATGTTTCAAAGATAATTCTCTATTCACGATGTATCAATGAATCGTTTGGAATTTGCTAAGTAGCTGTTAATTTCAATGAAATTTCTCGTTGTAAATTTAGAACGGAAGTAAATATGCCGGTATGCGACGGTTTTGTGAGAATATCTCGTTATCGAATATAATATAAATTATATTCAATATTACAATTTTGGAAAAGCAGGTCTCAATGATCTATTGCGTGATGTACGTACAATATTACTACTTTATGGTTAAAAAAAGGAAAAGAAAAAATGTATAAGAGTTTATTTGTTACGGCTTAATATTTCTATCATATCAGTAGACGCTTCTTCCCGTATTAAAGTCTTCTCGTACATGAAAATCTCAATCTCACGCACGATATTACAAGGTCTGGATTGCAATACGTTACGAGTTATTCTTAGTTATTTTTACGAGACGATTTTTCACACGCCTCGCTCGTTCTTCGTTCCGGTTTCAATGCATTCACCAGCTAAACACGTGGAAGGTATCAAAAAGGAGATGGGAGCTCGGATTCAGGACTCAGGAGAGCTCAACTGGAGGGGGGAAACAAAGAATCTGTCGCCTGTTACTTCCTTTATCTTGAGGGCAACGTCACCCCCTTTGACCCTCGCTTTCAGTTCTACGAGGATAACCCCGCTCCTCGTTCGTTTAATGCCCGTGCTCTCGCACAGCACCTCCTTCGTTACCATAAGCTCCTTATAGGTCTGGAGCCATTCCTCGCCCTCCCGGACTTTCACGAAGAGGGCCTCAGGTCTACTTCGAATTCTAGGCAACCTTTCCCTCCGGCCTTCGTTAACCAGTGGCCTCCTTTCCTCGTTGTTCCTCCTCTCTCTCGCCCATCTCTTTTCCTTTCTACGCACCTGAACATTCCATTCGCCTCCAGAGTCGTAGGTTTCTCTATCCCTGGGGTTAACTTCGCCCCTCTTCCGCATACGAAGTATCGTCTCTGTTAGCCCTTTTCATCCCATCAGCCTTCCTGTCCTCAAGCGGCGACACAGTTTTCCTTTTGTTACTGTTACGTCGTGCAAGACATCGGCACTCCATCCCTCGCTACCTGGCAGCCACCGGCCTGTTTATAGTCGTCACGACCCTCAATGGACCCAAGGACCCGCCATAAAACGTTCCCTTTTTAATCACTTGTTTTCATACATGTTTGTCAGTCAACCTGATTATCCGGAAGGAATTTCCAAGTCGGTAAGAGTTCGATTTATGTCTAGATTTCGGGAAAGGTCCTTGAGTTTATGAGGCGTCCATACTATTACGGAGAAAGCTAATATGTCCCTAACGGGCTCGCTGGGTTTTCCATGAACAAGGTCACCCACGATCCACGTTGGTAAGAGACTTCTTCATTAGCGTGGGTCATAACCAATCAACATCGCGGATCGTTACCCTCACTTCCTTAACGGAAAGTGTGAGCAACGAATGCAGGTCCTTGGTTAAAAGGAACACCCATACCGAGTTCCTCCGTGATCAGTTCAGAACGAAACGAGACTTCTTCTTGTACCTCAGGGGAGTCAACTGGGACTTCGTTTAACACTTACTTATTCTTCACCGTTAGAATAGTCTACCTGTCAATACCGAGTTTCTATCCTTAACTCAATCACATACTTAACTCATATATACGCATCAGTGTAACTATACTCCTTACGAAGTTGTTGGAATAAACAGTAATTTACATCTTTTCATTCAGTGTGAATTCAGTTGAACCACCCCTATTATCGTAACAGAAATCAGGGGATCGATCATTTCGTGGCGTCGATTATCTAATCGTAACGGGAATTTACGACTCCTGTTGACGTGCCTTCTCGCGATCGCGTCTCTCCGCGAATGGTCGAATAAACAGTTACTCTGTTCAACCTTGTTTCTCACGTCCCCATTCCTTTTTCCAACCTCGACCATTGGAGGAGAAGTTTGTGTAGAGACGTTAACCTCAACGGGCCTTTCAACCTGTCTCCTACCTTTACACCCTTTCTCATTTGATAATGTCATCAACTTTTCCCAGACACTGTCCGATTTATTGGAGGCCGAGACGGCTAATTCCCTAATCTTCGGGTCCCTTTTAGGAATTAAATGAAGTCTAGACACCGCAATTTTCATCTCCCGATAGGCGTCTTTCATGAGGGTTATCTCTTCCCATTCGCTGGATCTGACTAACACGCAGTCTTCTTTATTCTGCTCAGTTCTCGTTGTGCTCCTTTCGTTCTTTAGCGCCGCTCTGATAAGTGGTTCCCTCGAGCGCTTAGTTCTGCTTGCCATTGGAGTACTGTAGCAGCTGCTCTCCTATACGGGGATTTGTCCTCTAGCTCGTGTGCCGCTACAGAAGTAACAGTATATAAAGGGAGATGTACCCATTATTAAATAATTATATATGTTTGATAAGTAGTTATTGTTAGCTACAATTTATGTTGATTATTATTTTCTTATTGTACGTGTGCTATCATTTCGTTCTGAAAATAAAACAATTTTTTTGTTGCACACTAAACCTCATAATATTTTTAATTATTTTCAACGAACCGCATATTCTAAGCTCATAATGTTTTGATATTATACGTTACAGACGAAAAACTACACGCGTCATTGAGAAATTAAAGACAGCACACCTGGGCTATTTTTTGGCAAAGAGTGTACACTAATATTACGAGAATTATCCTAAAACTAAAACTGACTAGTGAGGATCCGAGCCATCAGGAGGCTACCCTGGTGACAGAGGGAGGGTGCTATCCTGTTGAGCCAAGCGATGCGCACTCAGAAGAGCCTGAAATCAGAGGGACTAATAATTTGGAGTCAATCCATGAGTGGAGGTTCCAAATGGAAGATGAAATAACGACGTCAACCGACGTACCCCCTGTTTTAAGGGAGGTTTATAATAAATTGTTAAAAATCTGGGTCGATTATAAGGACCTCAATGAGGCTCTTAATGAACAAATTGATACTTTTATTAGCACATCTCTGTATGGAGCTATTAGAAGTTTAAATAAAAACGAGACAACGAAGCAAGAAAGTAAAGTATGTGGTCGGAAACAAATAACAGGAAAGAAAAAGAACAGAAATTCAAGGAAGCGATACTCCTACGCGCGTTGCCAGGAGTTGCTCCACGAATGTCCCAAGAAGCTGGCTGATATTGTAGTTAATAATGATCGAGCATACCTGGAACCGACCAGGCAGCCACCTGAAGCTGAGGAAGTTAGGAGGCTCTATGAGGATTTATGGGGCCAGACAGGTCCGTTTCACGCCTCAATCCCAGGATGTAGAGTCTCCGAGCTGACCCTGAGCGAGATCTTCCCGCCTGTAACTGCTGAGGATATGGCGGAGAAAATTAATGAAATGAGAAAGAAGGCTGCGACAGGGCCAGACGGCTTCACAAAAGAACACCTAATGATTCCTGGCCTGCCCACTATCTTGGCTAAACTTTTTAATATCTTATACTGGAGTTCCTATTTTCCCTCCGCTTGGAAGGTTAATAGGACTACCTTAATACCGAAAGTAAATAAGCCCAGCAGCCAAGTCGAGAACTGGAGGCCTATAACCATAGGCCCCATTCTCGCCCGAATTTTCTCTTCCATCCTCGACGGGAGGATCAGAGGAGGTGTTGTGTTGAACCAAAGGGTTTTACATCCGAAAACGGGTTGTTACGACCGTTCGCAGAGAGACGCGATCGCGAGGAAAGCGCGTCAGCGAGAGGCGTAAATTCTCGCTACGATTTGATAATCGACGCCGCGAATTAGTTGTTCCCCTGTTTCGGTTAAGATAACAGAGGTGGTTAAATGATATTAACACTGAATTAACAGGGTTAACAAAAAATAGTATATTCCAAAATGTAGAAATAATACAAAGAGCACGTCACAAATTATTGAGATAATGTGCAGATATTTTGATGTTAATCGAACTCGACTTTTACAAGAATTGGTTGATCTGGTTAGTAGTCGAAGCGACTTGGCTTTTCTCGCTAGACTTCGTTAATGCGTTTTGGTTGGATCCTCGATCGATACTGATTGCCCTTCGATGATCCCTTTGTGTTCTCTGGGAGGCGACCCCCACCAATGCTCGGGTCACGCCATCGATCACGCCATGATCACGCGTGTCACCTTATGTGCGTCGTTAAAATAACGGACCGATTCGAAGGTTCTGGAACTCGCTCTTGTCGATACATTGTATTTTTGTCGGGCCGATTGAGACGGTTCGGCTGCGACGTTGTAGTGTCACGAGCGACGGTTAAGAATACGGCCTGTGGTGAGCCTCGTGGCGTAACACGGGTGTAAAATCAATATAGAACTATTAAATTCTGCCTTAAATTATAGCAAAAGAAACAAAGGGGGGATATTCACAATCGTGGATATCTCCAAGGCATTTGACACAATACCCCATTCGGCATTAAAACCGTGCCTGGCGAGGAAGGATGTGCCGGCCCCTATATTAGAATTAATAGAATGCATGTACAAGGGAAATAATACAATTATAAGAGCTAATGGTAATATAGGGGTCGAAATGAAGATACTTAGAGGAGTTAAGCAGGGTGACCCGCTGTCACCGTTGCTATTTAATTTATGTCTGGAGCCACTGTTGGAGAAGATCGAGGAGGAAACCAGTGGCATCAACGTCTATAAATCTAGAAAAGTACCTGTTCTGGCTTTCGCTGAAGACGTTGTGTTGCTCGGCGCAGATGAGGGGAAGCACAGCGCCAAGTGGGCGTTTTCCACGAGTATCTGAACGGCCTGGGCATGACCATCTCTCGGGACAAAAGTCAAACATTCCAGGTGGTCGCCAGGAAAGACACCTGGTTCATAAAGGAGCCCACCATCAGGCTTGGGGATGCAAACATACCCGCCGTTGATCCCGATCAGGCCTTGAGATACTTAGGCGCCAAGATGGGGCCTTGGAAGGGCGTCCATTGTGGCGTCATAGTGCCCGAGATTCTGAGCGTGGTGAGAAGGGTCAGAAAACTCTCTCTCAAACCATGCCAGAAGATCGAACTATTAACTAAATACATATTCCCCAGATATATTTATAATCTATTAGTGAATCCGCCGGATGACAGCGTCTTAAGATTGCTGGACAGTGAGGTCAGACAGGAGGTTAAGGCCATATTCCATCTTGTGCCTTCGACTGCCACTGGATTTTTCTATGCCCCCAAGTCTTGCGGTGGGCTAGGGTTACCGAGATTTGAACATCTCGTGAAGCTCGGTACCCTAAAAAGTGCTATAAATATGAAGAACTCGATTGATCCAGCAGTCTCCAGCTTAATAGACGAAGACTGTGACAAGAAATCAAAGAAAATAACCAACTTCCTAAGAATAAATTGGCCAGCCTCTATAGAGGACATTGAAAAGGCCAGAAAGAGACTTAAAGCCTCTTATGTAAAACAGTGGGCTGAACTGAGGAGTCAGGGACAAGGTGTTCTTGACTTCTCAAGGAACAAGACTGGCAACGTGTGGCTGGAGGAATATGATCTGCTCAGGCCATCGAGATTCATCGATGCCCTGAGACTCAGGACTAACACCTTTGGTACAAGAACGGTATTCGCACGGGCCGACAAGAAGATAGAAGTAGCCTGTAGAAAATGTCGTGTCCAACCTGAGACCCTTGGACACATATTAGGGCTGTGCCAATACACCAAAGGCCTGAGAATCAAGAGGCACGATGAGGTGAAGTCGAACCTCCCCGACAAGCTGAGCAAGAATAATGATGCGTTTGTCGAGCCTACAGTGAAGGTGGGGGGGGGGGTAATCTGTTTAAGCCTGACCTCGTAATAAAAAACGAGGAAAGGGTTCTCGTGGTCGACGTTACCATCCGCTACGAGAATAAGGATTACCTCTCCAAAGCAGAAAAAGAAAAGGCCGAGAAATACCTACCTTGCCTCAACCATCTTAAAGAGAAATTCAGCGTTAGCGAGGGTGAGGTTTTGCCAGTGGTCTTGGGCAGTATAGGCGCCATAACGCCCAACACTGAAAGAATACTCCTAGCCATGGGTATCGCACGTCACGAAATTAAAACGATTATTATGAATGTTTTGCGCAGCTCCATCGAGATGTACAACATATTTATGGATGACAACTAAATAACCCAGAATTATTACATTTTATTCTATACTATGTATATATTTATCCTTTTTTGTTATTATTTATTTGTTGTTATATATTTATATGCAATTATTATATATATCTCGTTCGGCTAACTGTTTGCCGTTAATTGCTATGCAATTCTAAGGCAAATACAGTTTTTTTAAATGCCTACGAGAGGTTTCCTCGGAAGTATGGGCCTCATTTTTGAGTTTCCACAGTGAAAAAGGTAGAGCTTGCATACCGCCTTAAAACGGTCGTGTTGTGGATCTCTGAGAGACCCATAGTTGCTCAGGGGCAGAGCGATTTCGATCTCGTATGCTCAAGTCGCACTCCTACCTCCCAGTGGTACCGCCGGTAACGTGCCCGCCGCGTGGGGAAGTATCCCTCCGGATGCGGCGTGCATGGCTAAATGGAGTGCGGCGACAAAGGAGCGGAAGACGAGAAATTAAATAAATCGGCGTGCCGATCAAACGGTTTTTACCGTGAAGAAAAGGGACTCAATTTCATCTATTAAAGGAATCCGTTCCTTTGTGTTATGCTTGATGACGACTGGAAATTAAAGGCAAATGAGATGGATACAATTGGATTTGACGTTAAGATCACACATTATTACTATACATAATTAATAAAAGGAACATGAATGCCTCGGACGCAGCGCTTCTCGGTCCCGGAAGCGCTGTGGCGGATTTATCCGCTATGGAGGGGAATATGGATGATGAGTTGGCTACGTCCCCGGAAACGAATTTGAAGATAATGGTGCCACTAGTTGGGGATAAGGTGGCTTGTCCGGTCTGTGAGAAGAGGGAAGTTCACCTCTTCTTCATGACACTTTCAGATTTGGACAAGCACCTTAGTCTACATCATATAGATGCCCCGATTCAGTGGACTTGCGGTCAGTGTGGGAGAAGCTTCCCGAGCTTCATGGACCTACATGGAGCTATCACCAGATGCCATCTAGCTAAATGTAAGGGCATAAATTTAATTAATGAAGGTCCATATAAGTGCGAAGTTTGTCCAATGAGCTTCGCTTCTCAAAGAGGACTCTCCACACACGAACGGCATGCGCACCCTGCCGTTAGAAACGAGAAAAGAAGAGGAACGGACCCCCAAGTAAATTATGGGCAGTAGAAGAGGTAATGCTCCTGAGGGAGCTCGATGAGAAATTTAAAACTCATAGACATCCGAATATAGAAATTAGCAAAGTCCTCACGAGCAAGTCGATCGAACAAATTAAATATAAAAGGAAAAATATGAAAATCAATTACGAGTACTTGAGCACTCAGGAGGTTGCCCAGGTGACAGAGGGAGGGTGCGATCCCGTTAACTCAGGCAATGCGCCGCGGTATAGTATGATCGAATTAAACAATGAATCAATTGATAAGTGGCGGCGCAACCTGATGAAAGCAATTGAGCAGACTTCCGAAGTCCCCCCTCCCATTAGGGAGTTGTATAATAAATTAAAGGGAATTTGGATAAAATTTGGCACCAGTGATCAAAGTGTTTTAACCAATAAGATACATCAATTTGTCGGCACATTTCTATATAAAGCCTTGATAAATAGCAACACGGAAGAAGAGGGAGACAGGCCCCGTCAAAGCAAGAGAAAAGGTAACAATACCGAAACTAAAGATAATAGAAATACTAGTAACAAAAGTAAGAAAGGAAGAAATCAGCGAAAGAAATACATGTTTGCATGTTGCCAGGACATGTTCTGCAAATGTCCTAGGAAGCTAGCTGATATCGTTGTCAACAACGACATGGCCTATTTAGCCGCAGCCAGACAACCTCCTGAAGCAAGAGAGGTGGAAAAATTATACAAAGATTTATGGGCGAAGAACGGATCACAAGACCCCCCAATCCCTGTATTCGTCGAGGAAATTAGTGAGAGGTTAAAGAAAATTAAAAACAAGACAGCCGCAGGCCCGGATGGCTTGCAAAAGAAACACCTGTTAATTCCGGGTCTGGCGGAATTATTGGCACTCTTATTCAACATCTTATGTTTAATCTCTCACTTCCCAATTAGTTGGAAGGAGAATAGGACCACGTTGATTCCAAAGCCAAATAAAGATGCAAGCAGGGCCGAGAACTGGCGGCCTATTACGATTGGTCCTATAATTGGGAGAATGTTCTCTTCCATTCTTGATAAGAGAATAAGAAGGGGCATCGTACAGAATTTAAGGTAGAAGGGCTTTACAGCTGAAAGTGGCTAAATTTACTAAAGTACTAAAATTACTGGACAATGAAATCAGGCAGGAGGTCAAAGGGATTCTTCACTTAGTACCTTCTACCGCGATTGGATTCTTCTATACTCCCAAAGTTAATGGAGGATTAGGGCTGCCGAGATTTGAGCACCTAATTAAACTCCGCACTCTAAAAAGTGCAATAAAGATCAAAAACTCAATTGATCCAGCAGCAGCTAGCCTTATAGATGACGCCACGGATTTGAAACTAAAGAAAATGGCCAACTCCCTGAGGATTAATTGGCCGGCTACTTCCGAAGACATCGAAAAGGCTAAAAAGAGATTAAAAAGAGAGCATATTAGCAATGGGCAGAACTAAAAAGTCAAGGTCAGGGAGTGACTGACTTTGCTAAAGAAAAAGCTGGCAACGTGTGGCTGGAAGAATATCACCTGTTGAATCCGTCTCGCTACATTGACGCCATTAAAATGAGAACCAATACATTCGGCAATAGAACTACCTTTGCAAGGGCCGAGAAAAACATTGATGTTATGTGCAGAAGATTGCATGCCCAGCCCGAAACCCTAGGGCACATATTGGGGTTATGCCTACACACAAAAGGACTGAGAATTAAGAGGTATGACGAGGTTAAAAATTTCCTCGCAAAAAAATTACAAGCTCAAAATGAGGTATTTGTCGAGCCATCCATTAAGATTGGGCATAATCTGTTCAAGCCCGACCTTGCAGTAAAAAACGAAGTGCGGGTCCTCGTAGTCGATGTAACTGTCCGCTACGAGAATAGAGATTATCTCCAGAAAGCAGCCAGAGAAAAGATCGACAAGTACCTCCCTTGTCTGAAAGAACTGGAGAGCAAATATGGCGTTGATGAGGGAGCGGTGCTACTGGTGGTATTGGGTAGCAGAGGGGCTATAACGCCAGATACGATAGAAAATCTAAAGGAATTGGGCGTAACAAAAAGTGATATTAAAACCACAGTTATGAACGTGTTGCGGAGCTCCATAGAAATGTGCAATTTATTTTTAGATCAATAATTATTTATTTACGACTTATTGTTGTTTATTACTATTTATTTATTAATTGTTAAATTGTACATATATATCAATCCAGTCATTTATTTATGAATTAAATTATTTATTGAATATTGTTATATTTGTGACTGGAAAGATCAATTTATTATATACAATGATAAGTTTTATTATCTAATTTTAACTTTGTTTTATTATTATTTATTGATGTTTGCCTTCCTATTGACGATGTCAATTTTAAGGTAAAACTTAAGTTTAAAAACCCTACGAGGGGGTACCTCGGAAGTATGGGGCTTCCTTTTGGAAGTCTCACAGGAGAAGGTTGGATAACAGTAACGACATGGCAATGAAATGGTCTATGAGTTGGTAAATGTTTGGATGAATAACAAGATTTTAAAATTAACAATAAAGTTCGATAGAAATAGCGAAGCTTCGGACGCAGCGCTTCTCGGTCCATAAAGCGCTGTGGCGGATTTATCCGCTTTGGATGGGACCACGAATGACGACGTACGCATGTCCCCGGATATGATTTTGGTCCCATTAATGGGGGATAGGGTTGTTTGTCTGGTCTGTGAAAGGAGGGAAGTTCACCTCTTTTTCATGACTCTTTCGGACCAGGACAGGCACCTTAATGAACATCACTCAGAAACCCCCATTAAATGGGGTTGTTCGAAATGTAGACGATGCTTCCCTAAACTCCATGGGGCAAGAATTCACATCCCTAAATGCAGTGAAAATACGCAAATCAGTGAAGGTCGCTTTAGGTGTTACGCTTGCCCTATGAGTTTCGGATCCCAAAGGAGTTTTTCGACCCACGAACGACACGCGCACCCTGCCGTGAGAAATATGAAAAGAAGGGGAACGGACCCCCCAACAAGTTGCAGTGGTAGAGTGTGGAAAGAAGATGAGGTCGCTCTCCTGAGAGAATTAGATGCAATATATAAAGATTATAAGTACCCCAATGTTGAGATCAGCAGAATCTGGACTACTAAAACTGCTGATCAAATAAGGAGCAAGAGGAAAACATTAAAAACTGTCACTACAGAATGGGACCCTCAGGAGAGTGCCCTTCAGGCAGAGGGCGGTTGCGATCTCGTTGAACCGTTCATGGCGTCCACGGGCCAAGAAAATCAAGAAACGGGCGAAGAAACGGTTCGCGAGTGGCAGCAATGCCTAGTTATTGAGATTGAGCAAGCCGAGGTACCCCCGATACTAAGGGAGATGTAAGCCCGGTTATTAAAAATTTGGGACGAAGGAAAAAGGAACGAGGAAGCATTAAGAAAAGAACTGGATACGTTCTTGAATACCCATCTTTATGGAGCTTTAAAAGACAAGATGGTAAAGCCCCAAAGCAGCCAAAATAGTAAGAAACATATGAGGATGAACAAAGTGAAAAAGAGAAATTATAGAAACAAATTCTCCTACGCACGTGGCCAGGAGATTTACAAAGAATGGTCAAAGAAGTTAGCCGATGCGGTATAAGTAACGATCTTGCATACTTGAAGCCAGTAAAACAACCGCCAGATGCAGGGGAGATAAGAAGGCTCTACAAGGATTTATGGGGGAGAACTGGCCCCACAAACTCTATAACCTTAGATCGTGGAGACCCGGAATTGCCACTGGGTGACCAATTTGAACCGATTACCGTCGGTGAAATCGAGGAAAGAATTAAGAGAATTAGAAAGAAATCTGCGGCAGGACCAGATGGGCTGTTAAAGGAAAATCTATTACTTCCTGGCCTGCCCATAATACTCGCCAAATTTTTCAACATGCTGTGGTATAGTTCCTATTTTCCGACCGCATGGAAGAAGAATAAGACTACCTTAATCCCGAAACCCAATAAAGATACCAGTATGGTTGAAAATTGGCGACCAATCACGATCGGCTCAATCCTTAGCCGAATGTTCTCGTCGATCCTTGACGGACTGCTTAAAAGTGGCATCACCCAGGATATTAGACAAAAAGGGTTTACCTTGGAAAGTGAGTGTAAAATGAACATTGACTTATTGAATGCAGCACTAGATCATTGTATGAGATATCGAGGTGGGGTGTTCACTATCGTGTACATCTCTAAAGCCTTCGATACCATACCCCACTCGGCAATTAGACCCTGCCTGACGAGAAAGCGAGTTCCGAACCCTATAATAGAAATGAAATGAAATGAAATGTACAAAAATTGCAAAACAACTATTAAAGCGAAAGGCAATAAAGGGGTCGAAGTGGAAATCCTCAGGGGGGTGAAGCAGGGTGATCCGTTATCACCGCTGCTATTCAATCTGTGCCTCGAGCCGCTGATTGAGAGAATCAGTAAGAAGACCGGTGTCATTAACATCAATGAAAGTCATAAGATTCCTGTGCTGGCCTTCGCCGACGATATCGTCTTGCTTGGTGAAGACGAGAGGGAAGTGCAATACCAGGTGGATGAGCTCCACAGATACCTGGAGAACCTGGGTATGAATATTTCAGTGGATAAAATTCAAGCGTTCCAGGTGGTAGCCAAAAAGGACACCTGGTTCATTAAAGATCCGGACTTAAAGAGTGCGAATGTCAAAATACCAGGAATAAACCCAGAAGAATCCTTCAGTTATCTGGGCGCTAAAATAGGGCCCTGGACAGGCATCCACTGTGGTATAGTAGTGCCCGAGATTCTGAGCATGGTGAGGGGAGTTCGGAAGCTCTCCTTAATGTCATGCCAGAAACTCGAGCTACTAACCAAATATATCTTCCCTCGCTTTATATACCATCTATTAATGAATCCATCAGGCGACGGTGTCCATAAACTTTTGGACAGCTAGGTCAGGCAGGAGATCAAATTGATATTGCACCTGGTACCATTTACTGCCACCGGATTCTTCTACGCACCTAAAAATTATGGAGGCCTAGGGTTACCGAGATTCGAGCATATTGTAAAACTCGGTACCCTCAGAAGCACTCTGAAAATGAAAAGATCCAACGACCCAGAGACAGCAAGTTTGATCGGCGTGGATACAGAGAAGAAACTGAAAAAGATGGCCAACTCCCTGAGGATTAATTGGCCGGCCATTTCGGAAGAAATAGAGAAAGCCAGTAAACGACTGAAAGGAGAATATGTAAGGCAATGGGCGGAGTTGCGAAGTCAGGGCCAAGGAGTGGCTGACTTTGCAAAAGAAAAACTGAGTAACGTGTGGTTGAGGGAGCACAACCTGTTGAAGCCGTCTCGCTTCATCGATGCATTGAGAATGAGAACTAACACCTTTGGCACCAAGACCACTTTGGCACGGGCGAATAAAAATATGGATGTGACGTGCAGAAGGTGCCATGCCCAACCGGAAACCTTAGGACATGTCCTAGGGTTATGCTAGTTTACGAAGGGCATAAGAATTAAGAGGCATGATGAAGTTAAAATCCTTCTGGCTGATAAATTAAGAGAGTTAAATGAGGTATTTGTCGAGCCTACAATCAAGGTAGGGGGTAATCAATACAAAGCGGACCTCGTAATTAAAAACAAGGAACGGGTTCTCGTAGTCGATGTCACAATCCGTTACGAGAATAGAGATTACCTCCAAATTACCTCCAAAGAGCTTATAAAGAGAAGATCGACAAGTACTATACTTGCCTGAATCATCTAGTGTCTACATATGGCCTGGAGGAAGGAGATATATTGCCGGATGTGCTCGGAATCAGAAGGGCGATCCCTACCAAAACTAAAGAAATATTACACGAACTTAGCCTGAATAATAGTAAGATAAAAACAATCGTTATGAATGTCCTAAGAAGCTCCATAGAAATGGGAAATATATTTTTAGATGGTTGACATTGAGTCATTTATTTATGTATTTATTTATTTATTTATTCATTTGTTTATTTAATTAACTTATTTATTAATTTATTTAATTATTTATTACGAATATATACTTATTTATTGACGAATTGTACATAGAGAATTATTTTAATTAATTTAATTATTCATTGAAAATTGACTTTTGTCAATTCAATGAGTATAGTTTTAATCCCTACAGAGTTCAAAAGCAGCCATACCGACGGTAGCGGAGAGCGCCGTCAGTGGAACATTTAAAGTGCAGTGATAAATACGGGCAAAAGCGGCCATCTTGTGCTGTCATTACGCCCTCGGACTTAGTCGCGTGTGCATAAAGCAATACGCCGCTGAACTTAGTGTGTGCAGAAAAAGCAATACGCCGCTGGAATTGGTGTCTGTGGGTGTAAAGCAATAAGCTGCCGGTCTTAGTGAGCGAGAGTGCAGAAGGAACTAATAACTTGAACTTTACAGACTCAAGCACCGGACCGACACGACTGAGCGCTATTAGCCGAAACAGTTAGTCGTCGGTCGAAAAACAACAGTGCGGGTAAGGCTAAACGCCGCCGGCAGGGTCGCGAGCGAAAAGTATTACGCCGCGGAAAAGTGTACCGGTACGTGCCCCAAGAAAACTAATATGTCATCACGGGGTCAGACTCTACTATCCACGAAGGCAAGGGTGGTCCTGCAACCCCAGAAAACACAGAAAACAGAGGAACAAAGCCCAGAGTTGAAGAAGAGGAAGAGGATCGAAGAGGAAGAAAAGGAAGCGAAACAGCAAGATTCGTGTCCAGTAACCGATACAACCCGGCCGGTACCTGACATAAGGGTACAGGCAGGGGATATAGAAAGAAAAGTTCTAACCTTCTGTCTCGACCCCAGCAAGAAGATGAACAAGGCACAGACCGCAACAATAATGTGGTACTTTAAAGACATGCGAGGAATTTTGGAGGAACTCCTGCTCCACAACAGCTATCTGACCGGCAAGCCTGGAACAGAGCACCGGTTCAGACAAGAAAAAAAACGGAGGTCTTAAGCGCTGTAAATAAGTCGCTGCAAGCGAGCAAGCGACTAGAAACAGCTGTCAAGGAAACCGCAGTGTCTGAAGCTAAGCAGCCCTCCTATACGGAGAAAGTGAAAATGTCCAGCAATAAGGTCGGACAGAAAACCACCCAAGAATGTGGTTATAATCAGCCCAGAAGCCCAGGACAGCGAAATAAAGACAAGTGAGGAGGCAAGAGAGGCGGTATTTACCCTGGTAACCCCCCGTAAAAAGGGAATACAGGTTACCGCAGTAAAGAAAATTAGCGGTAATGGCCTAGTCGTGGAAACGTCGAAGCCTGAAGGCCTAAAAGCGTTCACGGAGAACGCGAAACTAAAGGAGGCTGGCCAAAAGACCAGCACACCGTAAAGAAGGCTACCCCGGCTGATCCTATACGACGTACCAAGGGGAATCCCAGAGAAGGAGATACTGGCCTGCATGAAAAAGCAGAATCAAGACAGGCTGAAAGAAGAAGACGTGGCAGCAATCAAATTCTGCTTCAGGACGGGCCGCAAGGACTCCCAGGAAACCAACTGGGTAATGGATGTACCTCTCCACCCCAGGTAAGGAAAAACTATTAATGGGAAAGGTATATATCCTTTGGAACGCATGCAAGGTCCGCGACTATATCGCGGCTAGTCAATGCTATAAATGCCAAGGATACGGGCACGTGGTAAAATACTGCCGCGTAAATTACGCGTAAATCACACTGGGCAGAAAGCGGACACAGCACAAAAGAGTGCACAAGTAAGGACAAGAACGCCAGCTGCGTAAACTGCAGGAAGGCAGGGAAGAAGGGTGTTCACGCAGCCTCAAACGTGGTCTGCCCTATGTACAAAAAGGCGTTGGAAGTAACAGTTGCAAGAACCAGCTATGAGTAAAACAATAGGCAAAAACGGAAGAGGACATGGGAGAAAAAGGGGAATCAGGATCCTGTAGCATAACATGCAGCGATCTAAAACCGATCCTCACGAGATCAGGACGCAGATGGAAGTTAATGACGATGAGATCTTGCTGATGCAAGAATCATACAGCATCAACGGAAAGATACCTGGACTCAGAACAGGAGTCGCGATCGCCTGTCGAGGATCGAAACACGACCCGCCAATGGCGGCAGTAGGAGTCAAGTCCAAATATTTAACGCCACTCGAAGTCACCGGACTCTGCACAACGGATTGCGTATGTGTACAGATAAGCGACGGAGAAACGGAAATATACGCAGTGAGCCAGTACTTTCCGCTGACTGAGAACATCGAGGTCGACATCGAACAAGTAGACAAGGTACTGAGGAGTCTTAGAGGGAAGAAAACCATCATTGGCATGGACTCCAACGCAAAATCACCGTTGTGATGCAGCAAAACCATTGACGACAGAGGTGAGGCTCTGGAGGCCATTATTGCACAATATGGCCGCCATGTCCTCAACCAACCATACATTCGAAACGACTCGAGGGCGATCGAATATAGACATAACTATGGCGAGTCCAGAGGCAATACCGCTCGTGAAAGATTGGAAAGTTCACCAGGACGGAACCTCCAGTGACCATAGAATTCTGGAGACGCGCCTGCATTTCGAAGAAAGAAGTACTCCGCCGCAGCTTCAGGAAAGAAGATATAACACACGGATTGCCAACTGGGAGTTGTCATGGAGGAGAAAGAGGCACTCCGAGAGACAACCCTCCAGCAGGCGGACGACGTCGAACGAATGGCCGAACAGATGCAGGAAGTCCTGATAAGAGCCAGCGACGCGGCCATTCCAAAGAAGAAATGGCACTATAGATCAGTGCCGTGGTGGACGCCTGAGCTCACACGAGCAAAGAGGAATGTCTACCGGGCAAGGAGAAAATACCAAGGGGCTAGGGACCCCGCAACGAGGGAACAAGAGAAGCTGCGGTACAGAGATATCAGGAAGGAATATGTAAAAGCGATTACGAAAGCCAAGATACAAAGCTGGCAAGAATTTGTATCGAAGGAGGGAAACAAAGAACCCTGGGGAATCGCTTACCGAACGGTGAGTGCATCGCGCGGCGACAGTTAAGCTAGCTGCCGCCCGAAAGGGTAGGTTCAACTTGTCCAATGACCCGCAAGGAGAGGGCAGGGTTTTTCCAAGTCGCGCGCCGACCATCTATGCGCACCGTTCTCCTGGCAAGGTACGCTAGAAAGTAGACGAAAATGAACGAAAATCTTCATGCGAAGCCAGTATGAGTTTTATACTCCAGGAATGGCACGGTCGGCCGAGAGGTCGAGCCCTCACGCGCACACACTACTTGTACTTGCATCTAATAATATTTTGTTGATTCTACATAATATACTTGTTCTTTGTATTCTATTCTATTCGGAGATTTTTGACGTAACGCAAGTGCATATCGGCAAGTGTGTCAAAAATATGACATTGTTCAATAGACGACGAAAAGATGATTATGTACACTACGACCACAATATACACAATACGCAGTAGGTGCGTTACACACGCATTATGCGCACTGCACACAATACACACAATAGAACTCGCTCAACAATAATTGTTACATTCGCATGGACATTAAATAACAAATAAAACGAATCAAAAATAAAGAAGTTTAAAAAAGTGAAAATTAAAAAGGTCTAACAATATCTACAAAAATTACTTAATTTCTTATGCTTAATTATCTATACCTACACTACAATGTAACTACAATGTAACCATTCTCTTTTATTCTTCATATCTTTTCTTTGCAATTTGTCTGTGGAAACATTTGGTAGATTATTGCAGCCATTGGAGTTTGTAGCATGTGGATAGTCATCTCCATTCAAAACCATTGCAGGCTGACAATCTATAGACGCATATTTGTACACCTTTTTAGCAGCGGTATGTACTAATAATTTATACTGAGATTAGGTCATGTAAGTGCTTCCTCTTTAACCTTGTAGTAGTATGGGCTTCGTAAACTTTTATCGCTATTTGATTCGAATACATTGCGATTCTATTGCTGTATCCTTTTGCATAATTGCGTATCTTCTACCTCACTGTTGGAACTTTGAAGTCTTTTCAAATTTCTTCGTTCTTAAGCAACCGCGTGGAGTTTACAACCATTCTAAGAATAATCGCTTATTCCATCTTCGATATGTAGCTTTTAGCTACTGTTCCCCAGAGTGCTATCCTATATGTCCATATTGACTTTTTTATTGCTTTATACATCCTTAATTTATTACCTATAGTGAGGTTAGATGTGCCACTGGTTAGCCAGTACACTTATCGCCGTTTGATTATTATATGCTCCATTGTTGCTTTTATATGATGTTTCCATGAAAGTTCTGAGTCTAAACGTAAACCGAGCTATTTACTTGATTAGATTGTGAAATAATCATTTCATTTAGTGAGGTGAGGTGAGTTAGTGCTCTGTAACTGCAAAGTGTAAAAACGATGTGATTGCATTTTCCTGAATTTACTTTGGTTTTTTGTTAATGAATCATTTTTCTATTTTATTAATGCGCTCCTGAAGTGCACAACTTGCTATTTCTAAGTCTGAATGCGTAGTTAATAACACAAAAAATGTCATCGAAAAATGTGAACACTTTACTGTTAGTGTGTGTTGGAATATAGGCTATATATGCTGTGTACAACATTTAATTAATTTATGAGTGTATATCCTTAACTTTTACTGTGAAAGTTCAGTTCTACAAATATGACGAAAGTAGATTCTGTGCAGTTGTTCAATGGTTGCATGTTTATTCCTGAATCCAAATTGATGATCTGGCATTAGTTTTCTATCTTCTATGATACATTATAAACGATCATAGACTATTTTCTCTCCATGATTTTTGCTATTACTGCAAGAAGCGAGATTGGTCTCTAAGAGAAACAAACGCTGGTTGTTGGGGTCCATGCCTGGCTTGGGTATCATTATCATTTCAGCTATTTTCCAGATACTTGGAAAATATTGTATTCTTAGACTGTGTTGTACAGTATCGTGATCATCCTTATCATTTTTGTCGGCAATTATTTTAGGATTTTCCTATTGATAAGGTGAATACTAGGTAATTTATTTTTCTTTATATTCGAGATGATTCTCCTAACTTCTTTTGTGGTTGTTATGGTACAGAATAGTTCTCATCAGCTGCAACAGTTTATTGTTTTCGCATGAGAATAATGTTTTGTACAAATGGTCTACATGCTTCGGCCTTCTCCTGGGTCTCCCTTGCCCAGATCGCATTCGGGTTTTTCATTGCTGAAATCAGTTTTATTGGGTTTTTCTCGTTATTTGAGTTCTTCTCGAAAGTTCGTCTCGCAGCTTCCCACAGTGAGTAATTGGTGTCCTCGTGGGATGGAAGTGAGTCTAGATATTTCGAGAATTCCATATCATTGTTATTCTTCATAGCATTTTGACGTTTTTGTTATTTCACTCAGTACTTTTTTATTTGCCGATATTTCGTGTTTCTGCCAAATCGCTTTTGCTTCCTTCTCATATTTAATTTTTTCGAGAATTTCATTCGGTATTAATTTGTTTCGTCTGGTTGTTGATTTGTAATTCATAGTTGCTTTCACTACTTGTGTGAGTTCTGTTAAATGCTTACTCAACTTCATTTGGTGCCTTGTTATTACTACTCGTATATTACAGTTAGTGTTGTTTTCCAGTATTTTTTCGAACATTGCCCAATTAATTGTTTTATTGTAGAGTGATATTGACTTATTGTAAAAGACTCGTTTGCTGTTATATTCAATTATTATTGGACTATGGTCAGAGGCTAGTTTTAAGTTTCCTGATATTCTTAGTTTGTTTAAATTTGTATCATTTGTGATTGCAAAGTCAAGCACATCCAGTGTTTTATTGAGTTCTGTCGGCCAGTGAGTTAGCTCGTCAGCTGACCTTAAGGTTATTACTCCTAATATTACTCTGAGAGTCTACATCCAGTATTCGAGTGTTATTTTATATCTTGATGATGCGTACAATGTTGAAATTCGGAAAGAATTTGTATTTGTTTATTCTGTGACGATTGTAACTTACACGTGTCCGTGATTAATTTCGCTATGGATGTAGTGTTTTATGTTATTCTTAATTATTCTTAATTATTGCTGAACCTCCATGTGCTCTTCCTGATGAGTATACAGTATAGTGTGATATTTTTATGTAACTCTATTTGTTGTATAATGTATGTAATATCGCGGAATATATTATTATTATATATTCTGATATTTATGATTTATTTATGTAGTATCGTGGAAAAGGCCAAAAAGAGACGTCGAGTGAACTATAAACAATGCCGCGAGAGCCGAACGCCGTTGGGCTCATCAATGTATCATCGGTTCTTTCGAGTGAATAGTTTCGTGAAAAAAAAGACATACGTGACCCTGGCCACGAGCAGCTGCGTGACACGTGCGTGGAGGGTCTAAGAAAAGACAAAGAGAGTGTGCATCAAGAAATCACAGAGTGGATCGAGAAGTCAGACGGTGTTCATCGAGAAGTCAGAGAGAGTGCGAGTTGCGTTGTCGAGAGAGTGTGGTTCGTTTGAGAGTTGCAAATGAACCATTGAGTTGTTTAAATTATGTCGAGTTATTATTATGTTATTAGTTTCTAGTTCATGTTAAACAATCATCGTTCTTCTGACTAATCAACATCTGTACAATCCATTTACTTTAAATAAATCACTAATATCAGTACGTTCTTGGGGGTTCGTCCGGGATTGTTACTACATTTTGGGAGTTCCTCCGGGTCCGATACTACATTTAAAATGAATGGATTGTACAGATGTTGAGTAAACAGAAGAACGATGGTTGTTTAACATGAACTAGTGACAATAACGCGCTATGATCTAGATAATTCAGTGGTCCACTTGCAACTCTCGCCACAACGGATCAAACGTTCTCTCTCACGCGGACCACATTCACTCGACAGCACAATGACTTCTCGATTCACACTCTCTGACTTCTCGATTGGCACTGACTGCTCTCGCATCCCTTTTGTCTTTTCTTAGACCCACCACGAACGTGTTCCGCAACCGCTCGTGGCCAAGGTCACGTAGGCGTTTTTTTTATGAAACTATACGATTGAAGGACCGACAACAATTTGATGGGTCCGACGCCCCCCTCGGCTCTCGCGACATTGTATATGGTTTACCCGATATCTCTTAGGCCTTTTGTCCGCGATACTACATGTATTATACAAAATGTTTTTATTTCATGTATTCTCCTTTGTAGCTCATTAGCGTCCCATGCTCTCATCTGTAATATATCTATTAATTTATTTATGCATTAGTACGTTGGTGATAAGTTGTAGCATGGTCGAAATTTGTTGCACTTGTTGCTTTAATAGCGAATTCTGTTTAATTCTGTTAATTCTATGTTTTTTTTATAGATTGTCTCAAGTAGCTCTTTAAATTCTGTTTAGATTCATTGGTATCATCAGTTGCATTTGCATGGCTCCGACCATCAAATTCGTGTACTTTGCTACGACTATTATTTTTTTATTATATCTGTTTATACAGTTGGATTAATTTGATATAGCAACATGAGATTGATTTTCGATAGAGGATCCATCTCTAAGTTATCGATAAAGTTTTCTTTGTAGCTGTTCTGTTACCTTGCAACCTTTATGACTTGCTGTTGCAGTTACAATTATAGTATTTTATTAGACAGTCTGTAGATAAGTGATTCTCGATACATTTAACGCTTAAATTAATCAGGAACAGTCACAATATCTAAGAAGTTCTTTTAAAAATAAAGCTATGGTATTTGGAAAGCGAAAAGCTGTTTACTAGATGCGTTTAGAAAACGCTTACTCCTATTTTGTACATTCTTTAAACTCTATGTAGCTAGATTTATTTACATTTCGAATTATCATATAATTATTTCTTTCTCCGGCGCGATTACAATGATGTAGTATTTCTGATATTTGAGATTATCGGGATGAACTAATTTTTTCAGTTTTCAACACTGAAATAATTATAGAGTAATAAATTGTAAATTTGCGATTAGTTTGAATAAAAATGTCTCGCAATGCAAAACAATTATAATGAAACGCCTAAGTAATTAAATACAATATAATGAAATATAATATAATATAATGAAAACGCCTGACTAATCGACGCTACGAATCGTTCGATCCCTTATTTCTTGTGGGACAATAAGGGTGGTTGATTGAATATAATGCTGCTATTAACAGGTTATTATATATTGGAATGATCCAGCAACTTCAGTGTGATACAAGATAACGTATTTGAAATGACAACTACGATTGAGTACGACCTGAGACTCCTTTCGTGTTGACGACTATGATGACGTATCTTCTGTCGGTTGACTGTCTTCGACTTGTTGACTTCTGACTCTTGACGTTCCTCGAACCGTGTTTATACTCGATTTGATGTAGACTGACTCGTCGCTCTTATGTTGTCACGGAGGAAAGTTCGGTGTTGGTGTGCCCTTTGAACGAAGTACGCGGATTCGTTGTTTACACTTTTCATCAGGAAAGTAAGGGTAACGATCTGGGATGCCGATTGGTTATGACCCACGTTAATGAATGAAGGTATGAGGGGGAAGCTTCCTACCAACGTGGATCGTGGGTGACCTTGTTCATGGCAAAAACCAGCTTTTTCGTTAGAAAAATATTCGTTTTCTCCATTAGGTGACTACCTAGTTTCTCCATGCTTTTAAGAGCGCCTAATAAACCCAAGGACTTATCTAAAAACCAGCCATAAACCGAAAACACTTATAGAATTAAAAAATCCTCCAGGACAAGCAGTTTAACTTAAAACATGTGTTAGCAATAAAGTTAAAAAGTTAAGGTTTATGGTGGGTCCTTAGGTTTATTGAGGGTCGGAATGACGGTACGTGGACCGTAGGCTGCCAGGTAATGAAGGGCGTCGCACGAACCATCTCATGCAACGTAACAGTTGTATTGTTGAATGATCGATTGGTTGATCTGGGACCAATGGTGATATGGTCGGTATTATTAAAAACGTCACTCTACGTTTATATGTGCCCTCCATGGAAGTAAGGGTGGCCGTGATGTGGCGCTTCGCGGTAGTGGTTAAGTTATCGAGGGCACCGATTAGGCCGCACATCTCCTTTGCTTTATACCGAGGGAGTTTGCAAACTTTTCGGTCATGAAGTTCATACTAGATCCAGTGTCTAGCAAAGCTCTAGCTCGGATTGGTTGTACCCTATAATTTAAGATATTGATCTGTGCTACGACCAACAGATCATGATGCAGTGGGGCGTTTGGAGATGTATTTGTTAAATCGGTCCCTTTGACTGTCATCGTTTCATCTAGTCACTTTTTTCCGGATCGTTGAGGATTGGACGATGAGCTTGATCCGGTATATTTAGTCCGTGATGACCGAGATTCCTATCAAGGAGGAGATTTCCGACTCCTTGGAGATGACGGAGGAGATTTCTGCGAAGGTCCGTTGTACGTATCGAACGATGCGAAGAACGCTGTGTCGGTGATCCAGGTGATGATCGTCCATTAGAGGATCGTTCGTTCGACGAACGACCGCTCGACGGCCGACCGCTTGACGACCGATCGCTCGATGATCGTACGCTTGATACCCGTGGACTGACATGTGTGTGTTCTCTATGTAACTATGTGTGGTGACGTTGTCCACATATGTGACACGAACCAGCTGAACAATGGGTAAGAGAGTGTCCTCTGCCTAGGCAATTGTGCAGAGTGATACTAGAGATACTCTAGTGCACTAGAGATTCTACACGTGCAGTTTCTTCCTCGTCTAATGCTTCCAATTCTTCTTGGACCTCATTTATCTTCTTCCAGTTATCGTCGACTGATTTGCGGCAAGATATTAAGTAGCTTTCGTTCACCCGTCCTGACTATTCGTCGATTTGACGCACCGTGATTGTAAATCGGCCGAGTAAGGAGCCTCGTCTCCGCCGCAATTTGCTGATTTGTTCAGCGTGGAACACATTTGAGTTTAATAACTTGAACGAGCTTACCTTGTGGTGAAATGGACGTTGGTCCGGAAATCGGTTGCTGCTTGTTACTGTGCGGCGTGAGGTCACATGTATGCTTAGCGAGGGAGGAGTTCCTTTCCGATGGCCGCTTGTTTGGTTATGTGATTAAGTTGGTGGAATGCTGATTTCACGTGACACTGTATGGTCACTATGGTAAGTGCACTTTTCACTGGCACGTGATCCGGCTAGAATGTATTGTAGTTTCGACCAGTCGCGGGGAGACGCGATCGCGAAGAAGCGCGTCAACGGGAGTCGTGTATTCCCGGTACGATTATAAGAATCGACACCACGAACAGATCGATTCCCTTATTTCTTTTGGGATAATCGGGGTGATTGATGTGGTGTAACACTGCAATTAACAGGTTATAAATTTTCTATTTCCAACAACTTAATACAATGAACTTACGCCGTTCCGTATGGTATAAATGTCGTAGACGATTCGTTGACATATGAAGATCCGATAGATATACACTGAATGATGGAGTGCAGATGTCTCACGCGACATAACAACGGGCGACTACAGTCGCTCTGCATATGATGCCACTAACGTACTACGGGCGGCTATAGTCGCTCTGCGTAACATGCCGCGTATTCTACATACGACGAGTATTGTACATCCTCAAGCCTTTTATTAGCAATAAAATGGTGTAACAGTAGGGCCTCAGCCTCTTCGCTACCGCGGCTACTTTTTTTCCTTCCCCAGGGGACACCAACTTCCTCTTGGAATATTCGGACACTAACCTCTGGCCCACATCATCTCTTCTCTCTCCACAAGTCAAACTCCTCTTCTCTATTATCCGCCCGGCCCCTTCCGCTTTTACCTGGACGGGCTTTGTCCTCCTCCTTCTCTCCGTCTGACCAACGCATTGGTCCAAGGACGTTGCAATACCTTCGATAACTCTGCCAACTTCCTTTATTCCTTGGTTCTTCTCCCTGTCCAGATTAAATCTCCTCACCGGTGCTTTCAGCATCTGGATTGCCCCCACCAGGGCTTGGGTCAAACCTCTCATCTCGCCGACCGTCATCATGACTTCTTCATTTCCCTCAGCCTCGCTGATGGGATCGTCGGCCTCCTCCCTAGCACTCTCCTCCGCTTCACTGTCCACCGGCAGCGTTTTCCTGTATCTAGCTAGGGTACACCTCTCTATCGCTCTTTTCACTAGCTGCCTCCCTCCTTTTTCACTCTTTCCTACCGGCGTACTCTGGTCGCTAACCCCAAAGGATATTTACCCCCCTTCGGATTCTTCACCGACCTGCGCCTCCCTTTTCTCCCCCGCAATTGGGCTCCTCTGAAGCCTCCTACTCAGCTTAAAAGGGCTGAACTCTGCTCTCTCCTCTTTTCCTTTCATTTTAGGAAGTAACATAATCGTTACATCGTTCAACTTAATGTCCGAGGTAGCTTTAGGCTTCTCCGTCATCGTATCTTTCTTCGGTCCATTCGTGCCATCATCTTCGCGCGACTGGCTCCTCCTCTCCTTCATCACCATCCTCTTCTCCCAAGTCGCCTATACTGCACAAGAGGGTGCCTTGGAATCAGCATCGTCCCGCCGTTCTTCCAGTCGCTAGATGACCGTCGGGTCGAGCCTGAGAAGCCACTCGAAGCACCGACGGGACTTGGGGGTTCCGAAACCCCCTGCGTCGTAACTTTATTCACCCTTTTTAACTTTTCCATAATTAATAAAAAAATATTTCTCATAGTCCATAAACATAGCCGGTCGTTATAAAATCCGCCAATTCACTGTCCGAACGTGAGATAATCATAGTCCTTATACATGCCAACTTCGTCATCAAAAATCCATAGCTACCCTATTCACCTTTGCATTTGTTTCATACACTGCTTCAACTAATATTACCTAGGAAACCCCTTTCACTAATATCATAATTATTGTCTCACTATTGATATACATTATGCTATCACTACAATACTATCAATTATTTTATCTTAATATTATATTATACACATATGTCGTGTTCACATTATAATTAGAGTTGGGGTTAGGGGCGCGAAACGAATCTTCGTCGTGATTAGACATTGTTGTTATGCAATAGAGAAGATATTGACTAGTGCAAATATGATTATTACAGATTTCGACAAGTAACTGTGATAATTAGATACTCGAGACGTAAATGACAATGATCCTAGGTTCAATAACGAGTCCGCGGTCAACAGGATAACGAAATACACTTTCTTCCTAAGTCAGAGTTTTACCCAACTTCCTTGTCTACGGTACAAGTGTTACTCAACTATCTCTTTGTTAAAATATAGAATACCCACCGAGCGTAAAGACACTATGTCACTCGCGAGGGAATGACTTTCCGTCGCGATGATGCTGCAGAGGAAAAACTATATTGGGGTGTGTCTAAGGACACGAGATCATCGGATTCCTGCAGCGATGCCTTCGTTCGGAAAGTGAGGGAAATTGACGTTGCTGTTAATTGGTCAATTTCCATATTGGTGGTTAGAAAAGGATGCTAGCCGCCCTTGAGGGAAAGTTGTTGGCGGGAGGCGCCGTTCGTGAGAAAGTAGGTTTCCCCTATCTTCCCGTAGTTGGGACAAAGACTGTTTGTCTGTTTGATGGACTTTAGTTAACTAAATCTTAAGATTTATAACGGGTCCGTCAGGTTAGCTGAGCATGTACTGTGGAGATGCATCGACATCTGGTAATCATCTTACTGGAAGAATAGGGTCTGCATGTGGCGAGCCACGGGACAGAGACCGTTGGAATGTTTATTGTCGAGTGTTACAACTATTTCCTTTTTAAGAAAAGCTATACTATTACTTCATATCTTTGTTAGACAAAACGTTCATTCCTTGACCGCGGACTCGCTCGGCGACTGGCTGTCGCCTCAAGCCCAATTCATTATCACAAATCTCGAACAAATACAATCGGATTGAATGACGACAATTGCTTAATTACGGCTATGGTAGAATCTAGATTAAAGTGTTAAGGGATTTTCCCAGAATTCCAAAGGGAAGGCTTCGGTGTCCTTTCATCTCCGACACATATATATCAGCCATTCATAATTATTCTATAATGTATTTATCCACATATTCATATACTTATTTATGTTTATGCACTTATTAATAATTCATATACTGGTATATTCATTTAAGAATTTATGTTTATATGTTTATGTGTGTACTCGACATATATTACTATATTATTTTTATTCGCTTTACACGCCCATTTAATTCTTATTTTATATACATACACATATACCAACTAATTTATCAATTATTTAATGATAATTCTAAATACGAAATTTATACGAAATTTACTATGTTGAGTTCGGCTCTATATTCTGTATATTCATGGCGTTGAAAATCACCACTACAAGTCACAACTCTCGTCTGTCTATAGTTCATGGTTCTACAGATCCGCTGCCGACAAGATGGCGGCCGCCGATAACCAAACTTACGTGCGTAAATTCAAATAATCATGTGTATCACGTACTCATGATTTCGTCGATTGCAGTGCTCAAATGTTGTCCATCGCCCTAATTACCTCCATTCGCAACACGTGGGCCCCTTCGCTTGACCATTTCATCGCTACACTACGTATACACATCTCCATTGCATGTGCGAAGCACTTATACCTCTAACCTCATTAAGGTATCTCCTTCTGCAACTGACCATCACATTTATTAAATTCTCATCTATCTTTTATTTTATTTTAGGAAGACAAATAGCGATATCACCATCGCCCGCTTCAGGTAAACTCAAACATCCATTAACTACGCCTCCTACGCTTCATTCACCTCAAACACTTCGTTTTCATAATTACTTCTTTCTTATTATAAACGATGCATCTCAAGCCCACTCTAACTCTACAACATGTTAATCATATTTAATCATTTTTCTTGTCCACCAATATCGCTTTAATCCTTTCTTGAACCTTCCTTTCATGTAACAGTCACACTAACCGCCAATGTTTATCACTGTTTATCCGTCTTTTTTCCATATGCATTGCGTACCCATGTTACATACGCATGGTCGCAGATTTCTATCCTTCTTTGGTACAACGTGCAGGGGTGATGCCCACGAGCTTTTCGATGGATTCATCACGCCTTGCGTGATCATGAGTTCGAATTCTGCCTTTACCTGTTTGAGCCGATCAGGTGTAAGGCGGCGGGGTTTCTTGTAGACTGGCGGGCCGGGCGTGGCTTCGATGTGGTGTACCACACCGTGTCGAGCCTCCTCTTTCTCAAAAGTCGGAGAACGAGTGAGGTCCGGAAATTCCGCTAACAGTTGATGATACACTGAGTCGCCGAAGATGGTTTTCACCGATAGTTCGTTGTTCATGGCTGCGTATGCCTTTGATGATAGCCGGGTCGTCGTGTCAATGAGTCTTTTGTTTCGCGGGTCCACGAGCAACCCGTAGTGACTCAAAAAATCCATGCCAATTATAGGCGTTTTGACATCAGCCACTGCAAAGTGCCACTTGAAAGCTCACCGCAGGGACAAGTTGAGATTGATTGCGACGGTGCCGTACGTTGCGATTAGTGTCCCGTTAGCCGCAAACAACTCGTACTCGCATTTCTTCGCGGGTCCATGAATTTTGCTGCGCGGGTAGACGCAAATGTCGGCGCCGGGCCTACCAGATAAGAGATGCACGTGTTTTTGTCTGTTACAAATATGCGGCAGGACACCAAGCCGTCGTCGTTTGCCGCGTTTGCGGACGGCTGCTCCCGTTTTCCGAGCTCCAACTGCATGGGGAGCGGCATTTTCTCGCGCGTTCCCGGTGCGTTGCGTGGTAAAAGCATCGTTCGTCTTGCCGCGGCGGATCTGGTAAGCGTAAACGGCGGCGGTATCGCGTACGCGAGGGTGGTCGTGATCGTGATCGCCGATGGTTGTCGAAGCTTAGTGCGTCAATTCGCGTCAGAATCTGATTCAGACGCGCGTCCAGCACGTCCGCGACGCGGTTTAGCCGGTCCTCCGTCGCGTCCCAGCCGTAATTTTGTCGTTCGCTTACTCGAGATATTCTAATTTCGCTGTAACTGGAGATTCGTTGTTCGCTGACGGTGGCTAACCGTCCTTCCTCCGGGCGAATATCGTGTATGCTGTCGGCTATCCGGGTAAGCGTTTCGGGATCCTTATCCTGCACGGTGGCCAGGACATGCTGCACATGGATCGCTAGTCGGCCTTCCCAGACGGTAAGGATGAAGTCATCCGACGTTGAGGAGGTGGCGAGGTTTCTTAAGTCCCGGTAAAATTGGGAAGGCGTCCTGTCGCCTATTTGCTCATTTACTATTAGCTTACGCAGTCTCTTGGCATCCGACTCGCCCAATCTCTTAATGAACTCCTTCTTAAGGAACTCGTACTCGATCTCCGGCGGGTCGACCAGTATGTCTCGTACTAGCCGCACGTATGGCTTATCGATGTTCGAGATGGCGGTTTGAAATTTTGCTTCGTAGCTCGCAATTCGGACAGATTTGAACTGCGCTTCAAGCATCGTAAACCACAACACAACATTATCTGCCCAGAACGACTGTACGCCAAGCAGGGTGTTTACCGAGTCTATGTTGCCACACCGGGTCATCGTACTCTCAGTATTGTCAGTACTAATCATCGCGACTCTCTTATATTCGCGGTATTTAAAAGTTTGATAGCGCTCTCACGATTACCTCTTTCGCTTAGATCACGTCGGGGTCACCAATTTGTGGAGGACTTGTGTAGAGGAAGTTTGATCGTGATATTTACTAGACGTTATTGCTCGTTGTCGTAACCGTCGAATATATTTAAAATGATAAATGATAATGATGCAGATAATGTTCGCTGAGACGCTCGTACAGAGTATAAATCGCAAAGTAAAATTGCTAATTAATACTCAGTAAATACTCGCTAGATAATCGTCTATAACTCGATAGATAGCTCAGGAAGATACTAGATACTCGATACTCGTAATTACTCGTAAAATACTCGTAAAATACTGAAATCTTTTCAGTTGCGTTGATTTATTTATACTGGTCGGGGGAGTGTCGAAAATTCGAATTCGTCTTCGTTCGACGGTTGCATGTAGCAGCGACATTGTTTTGCCCGGAGTTTATATGTCGTTACGTTTCGTGCGTCAAGCCGGTGTAAATGTCCCGAGGCGAAACAACAACATGAGTCGCTTTCGATTCGCATCGTCCTCTAACTAACTCTAACGTGCCGCTACAGTTCTTATTAATTCACGATTCATGGGGTAGACAAACAGATGCTGCTTACTTCAATAGTACTCTTACAAATGACGATGAAAATTGTATATAAAAATCAGAAATTATTCCGTCACATTGTGGTTCCTATTACTATCTCTATGACATTTACTTTTTCCGCCAAGTACACTTTCTATGAACAGATTGTAAAATTCGTAATTTATAAATATCAAGTGAATTCCCGAAAGATGTTAATTAAAAAAATGTTACCATTAATTTTTTATTATTTTATTAAATACTATGAATATTCATACATTTAATTGTTAATTTTCCTATTAATCCAAGATAGGATGCAACAGTTTATTATAGTATTAGTATGTAGCGACACATGAGTCATAGAACGATTCGAACCGGGAGCGACTCATATTGTTGTACCTCGGAGTATTATGTTTTGGATTTGCGAAGTTCTAGAATAAACGAATTCCAGACAAAAACGGCATCGCCATTATGAGTAATCGTCAACCTGAACCAAATACGACCTTCTGTAAGTCCGCCGGACAATATAAACAGACGAGCATCCTCTCTAGGAAGGCAGTCTAGAAATCGAACCAGTATAGCGAAGAATATAGTTAATTATCGCAACGAGTCATACGAACGACAGTTACAACTGACCTACACTATCTCCGTACTTGTACTTGAAGTAATTTCAATATAATTGACCATTACAAATTTCCACTCGTCTCTTTAATAACTAACACGTTTAATATCACCTCAAGTATAAGAAATAAGTAAATATATTTTTGTTAATATTTCGAAATTTTTTATTTCTATTATATCCTCTTATCATTATTGTATGAAAATCATAAGTATCACAATGGAAATTTTCAAGTTAACCACGACGGAGGAAAGCATGGCAGTGAGATCAGACGTTCAAGTCCTTCTCACAGCTTCTTTTTCGATTACCGTGATATTGTGTTTCATAAATTTTTATTACAATATGTTACGATCCATAGAGGATACTATTTGAACGTTTCGCGTCGATTGTACGTCGATTTATCGAAGGATTTGTGAAACGATAGCTTGTAGAAATTGTACTACTATAACACATCAGCTCATGCGTCACTACTGACTCGGGATTTTCTCGCAAAAATAACATTTACAATCACCATATTCACCTGATCGCTCCCTTGCGATTATTTGTTATTCTCCAGAATGAAAAAATAAAACAAAAATCGTTATGCGAACTATGCACTATAGAAGAAAGTGCTTTCAGAAATGTGTTAATGACCGAAAGACACGCTGGCAAAAATATATTGTATTCTGTTCAGGTTGACTGATAGAAGGACGAGTGGATGAATTTCTAATAGAAAAATATATTGAAATAAATAAAGGTATAAGTATAAATATAATGTATAGGTATAAGTTTATGTTGATTCAGATCTTTACCCTCTTAGTGTTAAAATACAATAGAATTGATAGGAAGGACTTTCATTTATAGCAAAAGGACATTACAAAAAAAGTTAACCTTATAGCTTTAGCTAAAGTCTACGAGAAACATAAATAGAAATCTATGTAGTATCAGACCCGGAGGAACTCCCAAAATGTAGTAACAATCCCGGACGAACCCCCAAGAATGTACTGATATTAGTGATTTATTTAAAGTAAATGGATTGTACAGATGTTGATTAGTCAGAAGAACGATGATTGTTTAACATGAACTAGAAACTAATAACATAATAATAACTCGACATAATTTAAACAACTCAATGGTTCATTTGCAACTCTCAAACGAACCACACTCTCTCGACAACGCTAGCCACACTCTCTCGACAACGTAACTCGCACTCTCTCTGACTTCTCGATGCACACTCTGTGGCTTCTCTGCCGACACTCTTCTCTCAACTCAGACTCTCAATTCATACTCTCTTTGTCTTTTCTTAGACCCTCCACGCATGTGTCACGCAGCTGCTCGTGGCCAGGGTCATGTAGGTCTTCTTTTTTTTACGAAACTATTCACTCGAAAGAACCGATGATACATTGATGAGCCCAACGGCGTTCGGCTCTCGCGGCATTGTTTATAGTTCACTCGATGTCTCTTTTTGGCCTTTTCCACGATACTACATCTATTTATTAGTTCCTATGTTCCTAGACCTTGTAACCCAAAACAAATGTATATTCAAGGGTACAATAATATGGATCTCTCCTTATTTAGAATAATTTTGCTTCGCTAAATTCTATTTTCTGCGTAATAGAGGTTTCTAGGTCACGGATTTACATAAATAAAGATGTAGAGTTTTTCTTGAAGTAGTTACTTCAACATATTCAAAGGGAATAACTTAAATATAGACGAACAAATAAACATTTTTTCAAATAAGGAAAAAATTCAACGATCTTTTTGATCACGCTTCGTATGAGGAGGTGGGGGGGGGGGGAGAAAAAGAGGAAAGTAAAAAAATGATATGCAGCTTGGTAGAGGTTCAGAAGAAAAGTCTGAGGAAATTGTGAAAGGAAAATGTCTGAGATAAAATGTGATGATTAAGAAAAATGTGGGACATGAAACATGTTATATAAATTATACTTTATATATTCTAATTTGGCTTGAATATATAATATAAAAAATGTATATTACAAAATAGTTAGCGTAGAATATAAGTACTAATGTTTAATCTGAGTTTCTGTAACTTTGATAATTTTGTATTTTTTTATTTTTTTATTTTTTTATTTTCTATATTTTTGTACTTTTGTATTTTTAAACGTTTTCTATAATTCTATATTCAAGTAATAGTAAAATAAGAAGAATACGAAAAGTGTGGAATGGCAACGCATGTAACGATACGTGAATGTTACACGTGCGCAAGATAACCAGGAGAGGTTGTACAGGAATCGAGGGTTCGTTGAACAAAGAGAACGTTTTTTTAGGAATACGTTATGTTTATGTAAACTATATACCAAAGAATTAAAAAAAAAAATAAATAAAATCGGGCAACTAATTAGTTATCCGAAAAAAAGGAAAGCATTCGCTAAACGAAATGGCACGCTCAACCTCCGAAAGCAAGGTTGCGACGGTTGGCGTTAACAGTTGGGTTGCACGACACAAACAATTTCAAATAGGAGTTCAACTGCTAACCGCGACAAGGCCACGGTGATTTTTACTCTTTTCTATACGCAGGCGGCACGTTATAGAGATCTCACTCCACTGGTCCGATGTTTTTAATTACATTTTTAATACAGCGCTTATCCTATCGAGCAGTATCATGGCCATTTGTAAACATTCATTGGTAAAGGCACGCAGTACATCATTTAATTCCGTCATAATAAAAAGGAAAACGCATGATTACATGCACCTTGTAATAAAGATAATAAAGAAACATTCACCATACCAACGTAACAGAAGAGTTATAATGATTTACCTTACAGGTGAATAGGTTTAGTTGAATAACACGAAATCCGTGCAGAAGTTTCTGGAAATCCAAAGACTTTGAGCACCCTAAGAAATTAAAGGAAGTTAGATAAATGCAAAATTTAAAATTGAAACATGATTATTTAATATGAGTACCGTATTGAACTATATATTTAATGCATACAATTAAATTAAAATGCTACAATATTTTGTCATTATTTGTTTGAATTTCATCAAATGCTTTTAAATAAGAAAATTTTGAGAAAAACAAATAACTTACAGCCTTAAAGTAAAAAATTGTATTATCTTTATAACGTAATTTATTGATAAATTATAAATGTATTTATAGCTATAATATTCAGAATTTCGCAAAATATATTCTCAGGATATATCTTGCTCCACTTGCTAAAACTATTTAACGGATTGTTATCTAACATACATGATTAAAGCACACTCATATGTTAATCATTGATCAATCAAATTGGTCCTGTCTTTAAAATCTTAACGAATTCCATAATCAATGTTTCACAATATATATAAAAAAATAATTTTAAAGCGTTCTGATCTATATAAAAAAAGAACATTCTCAAGTTTAACATTGCAATGTTGTAATATTTTTACATTTATAAAAGAAATATTGACACGTTTAAACAAAATAATCCATCAGCGCTTCACATATTTTGGATTATTAAAATATAATTTCACTTGATACAATTCTTGTCGGTCAAAAGTTTTTAAAATTAATGAAAGTGTACATTATTGTACATTTAATAATAATAATAATTGTACATATAAGTTATGACAAAAAGTAGAAGAACAAACAAAGTTTCAATACTACAATGCCTGCTTATCATATATTAATGTTAATACAAATAAAGATAAGTTTTATCATACATTAACGCATTGAAAAATTGTCGTTTGTATATATAAGTAACTATGTGCTTTAAAATCTATGTATCAATATTAGTGGTTTCCTGCCTGTTATTTCATATCTAATACAATTTTATATCTATACTCACAATTTAATTTATCAAATGTAACAGTGATATATGAGCAATATGAATATTATTAACTACTGCTGGAATACATTTGAAACAATCTTGGCAGTTCAATCTTCTGATTCCATAAGAATCTATACATACGTCTATACATGGGTGCTACCTTTATTTATTCTGCAACATAAACAAATTGAAACAAACTTTACTGTGAAACATTACAAGACTATAATATAAGAAGAGCATATAAATATGTCGGAGATGAAAGAACACTGGAGCCTCTTCAGAACTTGGGGAAAATCCCGTAATATTGTAATCCAGATTTTATCATAGCCATAATTAAACAATTGTCATTCACTCCGATTGTGTTTATTCGAGATTTGTAACAATGAGCTTGGGCTCGAGGCGACAACCAGTCGCCAACGTAGCCGCGGTCAAGGGATAAACGTTTACCTAAACAAAGGCATAGAGTAACCGTATAGCTCTCCTTGAAAAATATAGCAGCGACACGTGACAGTAAACACTCCAACGGATTCTGTCCCGTGGCTCGCTACACA
>JACXIM010000125.1:172347-182830 GCA_014737505.1 Bombus sibiricus | reverse complement strand
CCAAACCGGCTGGCTACGGAAACGATCAACACAAACATAGAAAGAAGACTAAAAAGGAAACACCCAGCAGACCTCACAAAGGATATAACATAACAAACACGAAGAAGGTACCCCGCTGGGGGTAACCTTCCACATGCTATGTATATTTAAACTATAATATTTTACCAAATGTCCTACTGGACAAATTGTAAAATTTACAGTAAATAATATAAAAAAAAAAAACTTATGCTATCCCGAGAAACTCGAACTTAACTATACAATAGACCAAGCGTATACCCCCCTTTTCCCGATACTACATATATCTAATACATAATAATATAACATTATTAACTTACAATTAGTCATTTGAATAAAGTTTTCTATTTTTCTTATTTCCTTACTTATATAACATGGTATCATATTTTATTAGAATACCGTTATAGTTTACCTAACAATTGTCAATTCTAATCAATCATAATCTTTTCTAATGAAAAGCGAAAGAAAATTCTGGTTTTAGAGGATTAACCCCTTAACAATTTAAGAAAATAATCTGATATTTAATAAAACAGTGTAATGAAATTACGAAATCCGGTCACAAAAATGTATAACTTTTTTATGTTCTAAAATACTTCTATACATGGTAAAAAATGTTTAAAAAAAAATATTAAAATTCACAAGTACCTTTCCTGATCACTCCGCTCGAATTACGCTTGGGATAAACCGCTCACTCTACTGGAATCTCAGTGAAGATAAACTATTAAGTACTATTAAGGGATTAAACGTATATTAAATGTAACGTGATATTAAAAATCTAAAATTGAAGAATTGGTAACAATAAAGAAACTACTCCAATAATTAAATTGTATTTATTCGAAAAGGAACAGATGAATAAGTTTCATATTTAAAGTTATTATATCCAAACGTGAGGTTTGGATATAAGTAAATGTAAATGTTTACAGTAAATGTATTTACAAAGGTGGATTCTAAGGAGTTAGTGCAATTTATTCACATAATACAATTGATGATTCCAGAAATGAAACATTTTGGGACGAATTCAAGCAAAGCATCCCTATGTCGACCTATTTGGTAGCTTTCATTATCTCGGACTTCAGCGCTGTAGAAGTAGGCAATTTTAAGGTTTGGGCTAAACCAAACGCCACTGATCAAGCTAAATACGCTTTGAACATTGGCATGCAGGGTCTTGATTATCTCTCGAAGCGATTCAAGCAAAATTATCAAATTTCAAAAATGGACATGGTGGCTGTACCCGATTTTTCAGCCGGTGCAATGGAAAATTGGGGTCTTATTACCTATCGTGAATCTAGACTGTTATATGATGAAAACTCGACATCTGATGTCGCGAAACAAAGCATCGCCTCTGTGATTATTCACGAATTAACGCACATGTGGTTTGGAAATATGATTACACCGGAATGGTGGAGCTACCTGTGGTTGAGCGAAGCGTTTGCAAGATACTTTCAATACTTTGGCACAGCACAGGTAATTGCAATTTTCCATTTGTTAAATTAGTCTTGCAGTTAATTAAATACAATGATTCCAAAATTGATCAAATGTGTTCTCAATATGACCGTTCTTATAATAATTACTATAAGATTCTTGTAACAAATAAAGAAGGTTAGTCTCTGTGAAATTTTTGTACTGTCTTCTATAAATTGCAATCTTAGTTTTCTACGACACTAATAAATAAGCAAAGGTTTCTTCATTTTCTCACTCATACCAAGTGTGTACTGCTTTAGTGTGCTTCAACTAACTTTAAGCACAAGATGACAGAAAAATTACATTTTGTATCGAGACCCCAAATCGGGTCGTGAAATAACGGGTACCCCAATAAGTTTATAAGTTGACAATCTTTCGGAATCCCGACCTGACCCGAAATTTGAATAAAGCTTTAGTGGCCAAAATAATTATGTTCTTAATAGAATTTTTAAATTTTTTAGTAATACAACTTCCTTACGATAAATATCAAATAGTCAAATGAACAAATTTTATCATATTGAGATTTAATTAAACATACATGTAATCCAAAGCTCAAAGAAATTTTTTTAAAATTTAATTTAAATTGGAATAGAAAATATATCTATCTACTAGACTTATCACTATCTTTAATCGATATGTTATTAGTAGTAAAGTAACAATGTATATTCAATAAAAATTTCGATTATAGTAAAATGTAATAATTTTATTTACAAACAATGTAAATATATGTACACGATGATCAACAGAGTATTAACTGATTTCAATTGAAAAACATACAGTAATATATGCTAAATCATATTTTCAGCCATTTAAAAGAAAGCAATTTTAAAATTTAAAATAGACTATCAATGAATCCCATTTAAACAGACATCTCTCATTTCTACTTAATCGTCGAATTAAACATTTCAAAAATATCAATTAATGACCAGAAAGGTCACAACATTAAGTAACTCTTTGATTTTTCACAAAACTATTTTTCAAAAAACTGGATCTATAAATCTGACAGCTTGTTCCCTGTTCTAACTATGTTAAAGTACATACTTCTTTTTAATATCAATATTAGAGAAGCAACAAGCCGTACCTTATCATGCACTTCTCGTGAAACCTTCAATTCCCTAAAATTTTGTATCGAAATTAAGTAAAGGTTTCAGTTTTGCATGTTTACCAGAATAAGTTTTGAAAATGTTTTGTGCCACTCAGTTCTCTTCCATATTTTCTAATAAAATATAATATCTAATAAAAATAAGAATTTTTTGCTAAAGATTTGTTCGAATGAGAATGTTCATAGATAGATAATAGTGAGCAGTATAATCAAAAAGTTTTAAGAGTCTAACGGTATCTTTAAACCATTATATCATTATATCTCATATTTAACTTGTATTACGAAAAATATAGATGAAGCTTTTTCTTCATTTCCTAGTTTTTAAATCCTTTCATTATTCAACAACCTGCTGACTATCCTATACTATTCGTGATATTAGGAATAATCCATTTTGTAGATCGAGAAATCATGGAACATGGAAGATCAGTTCCTCGTGGAGCAACATCAAACAGCTCTTGCAGCTGATGCTATCGAGTCTTCTCAACCAATGACGCGAAATGTCACAAATTCATCGCAAATTAGCGGAGTAGGAGATACTATTACTTACAACAAAGGAGCCAGTATCCTACGAATGATGAATCTCGTTTTTGGATCCGATGTATTTGATGCTACACTACAAAATTACCTGAACAAGTAATGAGCAGTTTAATTATAACAAGTATGGTAAACTATAGAAGAGACTATATTAAAGTTATAAATAGTTGCATGAAACTATTAAATAATTATAACTTCGTTATTAATGAAACACGAAGTTTTTAAACGATAAGAGATAATCACAAGTAATAATGTTTCATTATGTAATTAAATTCAAGGTTGTATCTTTTATTATTTCCGCAATTAATTATACAATTTCAGCGAAGAAACTTTAAGATATATTCGTTTTTATAACATAACATTTTTTCAGAAATGTTCATCGATTTTTCCTTCGTCTTTTTTTTTAACGAATGTCAAGCAATTACAGTTATAGTAGATATTAAGATATATTTATAACGTATATTTCAACATATTTCAAACAATTTACAATTGCAATAACATATATAAGATCAAATAATAACATTTAACAGTTGCAAATGCAATTAAAAAGAAATACGAAATGTTATATTTAATATTTCATTTAAATAATTTATAGTTAATTAATTAAATTTCTTTTACTTGTCATGCTCTCATATCTATTATTAGTTAAAATTTGTTTCGATATAAAGTGAAAAATCTATTTTGCTAGTAACTTTTGTACACTGCTGTAAATATGTAGCGTATTTTAAATAGAACATCCTATATGTTCAAAATGATAAATTAGAAAATATAGTTTCAGAAATCTCACATTAAAATAATATTATCAGTTTTTCTATAAATACGAACGTGTAATCTAAATACAATGATTTGCATTCGTTCCAGTAATGCAGAAAAAAAAGTGGCGAGACCACAAAATCTCTGGTCGGAACTTCAAGCTGAAATCAATCGTAAGAACATACAACTTGGTACTTCTGTCGAAGAAATTATGTCCACATGGACAGAACAAGCCGGATTTCCGGTGGTAAATGTCTTCATTGAAAATGGTCAGGCTACTTTGCAGCAAGAACGTTTCCTGTTGAGGAATATGAAATCCACACCTATCAACGTAAAATGGTGGATACCCATTACGTGGACTACTCAAGAAAATATGAATTTCAATCAAGTAAATGTGACGTATTGGTTGAAACATGAACGCGAAACAATTAAACTTAATGAATCTTCAGGATGGGTGATATTCAATGTTCAATCAGCTGGTGAGTATTGTTTATTTAAATTTATATTTTATGTTTCACTAATCCTGCTTCCGATTTCTTTGTTCTAATCAAGATACTTCTTTATTTAAAAAATATATTAACAACTTGTACCTTTTTCATTAGTTTTTTGCAAAATACTATGTAACTCTGCTTACGTAGGCTATAAACTAAACTAAAAAATTTGTGTATAGATAGTGCAAAACTTTTAATTATTACTTCCTTATGAAATGGGTAATACATTATATTTTATTTTACATAATTAATTATATTTTAATTTAAATAGTTTTCCTAACGTTTACATGTCAGGGATATTATAGCAAAAAAAAAAACAAAATAGATACTTTCCAGGATTTTCGTTTAAAATGTCTTCAATATGCATTCATGTATATATCTACCTATTTATAATAAAATTGTTCATTATTAAATAAATATAAAATATAACAGGATGTTATATACGTATATTTCTAATAACATATCTAAAATTATAATTCATTAAAAAGTCTCAAATGCACTTAATTTCGATAAAACATGATAATCTACGTAACTTAAATAATATGACTAAAGAAATTCAAAGTCTAAAACTGATAATATATAACTAGTTCGATAATATATAGTACAAATTATATTTACTTCCTTCATCGAAAAAATATTTCGTTTGCAAAGACTTAAACGATACAAAAGGAACGAACAATACTAACATCTTTAGATAGTATTCAACAAACTACTTTGTAAGGATTACTTTTCCACTTCATTTATTTTTTACTTTCTGTGATTGTTTCCTTCTTTGTTTTGTCCATCTGGCATATTGTAGTAACATCATTCAAATAGAAAGTATTATAGGATTATTTCGACGCGTTGATAAAATTAAACTTAATTTTATAGGAATATTTGACGTGAGATTGTTATCATAATACCTTATTTTCACATATGTGAACATAAGATATGATTCAAGAGTTAGTGATAAAGAAATTTGTTTTATCGAAATTAGTGAAATATATCTCAAATTTTATAAAAATAGAAATCTTCAGAGATTTGTTTTTGCTAGGTAAAATATATCGTGTTTTATTTATATAGTGATGTTACAAAAATCATAAAATAGAAAACTATACATTTCTGCAATTAATTTGCAAAAATAAGGGTTCGAGGAGTTTATTTCTAAATATTACTTTTTGTGCTGTTTATTATTATTAACGCAGATATAAATACATAATAATATATATATGTCGGGTTATCGTTAGAATTTAGGGCGCGTAACAATTCTTCATTTGAATTAGCCATCGTTTTGTACAACAGAGATCATATTTACAGGTACAAGAAAAATGACTTTTACCAAGTTTAATGAACAACCATGGTGTTTAGACACGCGAGATTCAATTGACAGTGTTCTTGGGTTCAATAACGAATCCACGGTCAACGGGATAACTCTTTACTAAGCGTAGAATACTTTTAAAGCACAAAATACGATTGCTGAGACGCTCGGTATAAACTGCTCGATGTGTAACTTTCCTAATTATTGCCGACTCGATAGATCAAACTTTAGAAAGATTGGACACCGTATTAGATACTCTCGTAAAAGCCGGATTCTCTTTCAATTTTGCTAAATGTTCTTTTCTAAAAACGTCGGTACTCTATTTGGAATATGTAATTCATAACGGAGAAGTTTGTCCCAATCCGGATAAAATATGATCCTTGAGCTCTTTACCTGACCAACGACCGTCACACAACTTAGGCAGTTCATAGGTCTAGCCTCTTACTTCCGGAAATTCATTCCAAAATTTTCATAGGTAATGAAACCCCTGTACTTACGTCCTTTTTTCTTTTTTTTTTTTTTTTTTATTTGGTAGTTTATTTACAACCAATTCCCATTGAGAATTTTAAGTAATTTCATTTAGCGTGGTACATTAGCTTGGATTATAATAATTTATATTATGTTTGATTCTAGTTTAATGCTTCAATCTAAAGGGTATTTTCTTTTTAGTCTGCGGGTCTGATCCGCCGTGTCGAGTAGTTGGGTGACTAAAGGGTTGTGATGGTTGTTGACTCTTGCGTTATATCTGCATTTGAACTTGTATATTTCTTCTTTGACTGTGGGTATCTTGAGGTCGCGATGAATTGTTTCGTTGGTGACATACCAGGGTGCATCATTAGATGTAAGAGATCTAAGCGTTTTTGATTGGAAGCGTTGAAGTATTTCAATGTTGGAATTACTTGCTGTTCCCCATAGTTGGATTCCGTAGGTCCAGACAGGTTTTATTACGGTTTTATAGAGGATAATTTTGTTCTGCGTACTTAGGTTGGAGCGTCGGCCAATGAGCCAATAAAATTTTTTGAGTTTGTCCTTTAGTAGTTTCGTTTTGTCTTTGATGTGATTTTTCCACATTAATCTCCTGTCCAGAGTCATACCCAGGTACCTGACTGTGACCTTGCTAGGTATTATTGTATTGTTGATGGTGACCTGAGGACAGGTTTGTTTTCGCAGCGTGAAGGTTACATGTGTGGATTTTTTTTCATTAATTTTGAAGCCCCATTTATGAAACCACTTTTCCATAGAGTCAAAACATCGCTGGAGAGTGGACGAACAAATTGTCGGGTCCGCATGGGAAGCTAATAGCGCTGTATCGTCGGCAAATGTTGCTATGGTTATCTTTGTAGATCTTGGTAAATTGGCAGTGTAGATGGAGAACAGAAGGGGTCCGAGGACACTACCTTGGGGTATGCCAGCTTCTATTGGGAATGTTGTGGTAGTGATGTCTAAGTATTTGACCATGAATTGTCTATTGGTTAGGTAGGGCTTTAGGGTGGAGTAGTAGGTGTGTGGTAGGATTTTTTTAAGTTTGTATAGGAGCCCTTCATGCCATACTTTGTCGAATGCCTGTTGAATGTCAAGGAATACCGCTGAGCAATATTTTTTCTTTTCTAGGGTTTGGCTGATATTGTGTGTTATGCGATGGATTTGTTCTACTGTGGAATGTTGTTTCCGAAAGCCGAATTGATGATCTGGCAGTATTTTAAAATCCTCGAGGAGTGGAAGGAGTCGTTTCGTTAGCATCTTCTCGAAAAGTTTCGACAAGGTAGGAAGCAGACTAATTGGGCGATAGGAGCTAGTTTCGTATATTGGTTTTCCGGGTTTAGGGATAAGGGTAATCAGTGAGATTTTCCAGGCCTTAGGATAGTATTCAAGGCGAAGAATTGCGTTAAAAATTGATGTAATGAGTGCAATTCCTTTAACGGGAAGTTCCTTGATTGCTATATTGCATATTAGGTCATGCCCAGCTGCTTTCCTGGGATTTAGGCGACTGATTAATTCTGTAGTTTCTGCAGAAGTGAAGGGTTCTATGGGGGGAGACATTTGGAAGGGAGCGTGTAGGTAATCAGTAATATCCGTGGCAGTTTTGGGGGAATGGGGTTTAAAAACGTTAGATAAGTATTTCGCGAATAGGTTGGCTTTTTCTATAGGGCTACGTGCCCATCCACCTTGCGGACGGCGGATAGGAGGGATTAATTGCGGGGGGCGCGTGAGTTTCCTGGAAGCCTTCCATAGTGAGTAGTTGGAGTCTGCTGTGGGGGACAGATTGGCGAGATATTTTTTAAAACAGTCATTTTTATAATTTTTGATGAGTTTGGTTAACTTCCTCGTTGCGTTGTTTAATTTACATTTGTCATCCGGTGTTCTATGGCTCTGCCATACTCTTCTTAGTCTACGTTTTTCTGCTATCTTTTTTAATATGTAATGGGGATATTCACGTTTGCTGATAGAAGTCTTAGTAGGTGTGGAGGAGCGGATAGCGTTTATTATGCTCGTGTTTAAATATTCCGTGGCTATTTCGATATCTTCATTAGTTTTTAGTGAAATTAGGTCTGAAGTTGAGTGATTAAAGACTTCTCTAAAGAGGTGCGGAGGTTCGATCTTTACTACCGAGTTCATTAGGCGATTTATGTTATATATTTGTTTGTTGTTGGGTTTTTGTTTTAGGTCGATGATATATAGGGATAGTGGTTTTTTTGAGATTCTGTGTCTTATATTGCTGATGTTAGTCACTTCGTGTCCAAGATTCAGGAGTTCGAACTTGAGCTCGTCTAAGTTGGCCGAGTGGTGGATGTTGCGTAAAACCATTCGAAATGGTTTTTCTTGTTTTAATTGGTATGTGTGGAAGTTTGCGTTGACGGTTTTTAGTAGTTTGGTGAGCCTTCTGTATGCATCTGGGTTTGATGGCAGAATTTTGACGTTGTTGTTGTTAATTTTTAATTTACAGTCTTCTTTGCTGATGTCTTTCTCGATGGATTTAATAATGGTTTGTATGTCTATGACATTGTCAATGAAGATGGGCGGGGGTGGGGGAATTCTTTGAGTATGTTGATTTGTTTGAGTTTCGGTTATGTCCATGCTGTCGCTTGTGGATTCCAGTATTGAGAATCTATTATAGGTGGACACGTGGTTATTTTGACTGTTGTTTGCGTTTGTTTTACTTGCATCCAGTTTGCGTTTTTTTATGTTATTCACGTCGTTAGGGTGGATGGAAACATTGTCCCTTTGCCAAGGGGGACGAAAAGATGTTTGGGCCATCATCGAGCTAGTTAATTCAATTTGAAATAACTAGTCGAGAGGCTATGGTTCGGGCCAGAGATTTGGAGCGTTCGGTTTTCCATTAGTACGTTTGGGAACACTTGGTTATGTTTTTTGTCGATTCACTTTCGAGGGATGGGCGTCACGTGTTGTTTTACGAACTTCACAGAGCACCAGACACACGTCTGCACGCTTCGGCACTCAACAGCAAACTGTACTTACTTCTAGTAACAAAAACATAACTTGGACGGATAGGCATGAAAATACAAGGCAAAAGGTAATTTCCGTCCTGACTGACGAGCCGGTGTTAATGATATTCGACCCCAATTATCCGATAGAACTACATACTGACGCTAGTGCGGAGGGATACGGGGCTATTTTAATGCATAAGGTTGAAGGTAAAAATAGAGTAGTCGAATATTACAGTAAAAGAACTAGCCCTGCGGAATCTAGGTATCATTCCTATGAACTAGAGACGTTAGCAGTTGTAAACGCCGTCAAACATTTTTACCACTATCTACACGGACGGGAATTTCTTGTCGTCGCCGATTGTAATTCTTTGATGGCATCCAGTACTAAAGTAAATTTAAACGACAGGGTTTACAGGTGGTGGGCTTATTTACAAACTTTTACCTTTGACATTATGTACCGAGAGGGTAAACGAATGGCCCACGTAGATTTCTTTTCGCGGAACCCCGTAGACTTGTATCACCGTACGATCAACAAAGTTACAGAGAAAGAAATCAATCTGTCCGAAATCTCCGAAGATCGGCTATTAGCAGAATAACGTCGCGATCCCCAAATTACAGAAATCGCAAAACAATGCATTGCAAACGATAAATTGCAAAACGATGAGCTCGCGGACGATGTCGCGAATACGTATGAACTACGATCCGGTACCCTTTATCGAAAAATACAAAAAAAAGACAGAACTCTCTGCTTGCCCATTGTCCTGAGAGGTTTTAGGTGGTCTGTTATTAATCATGTGCATCAATCAATTATGCACTTAGGTTGGGATAAAACGCTCGAGAAGCTGTACGAGTATTACTGGTTCGAAGGAATGGCGAAATATTTTTTTCTTTTTTTTTTTTATTTAATATTTCAAATTCACAATTTGTCCAATTTGGACATTAGGTTGAATTTTGTAGCTGTTAGATTATCATGTGGTTGGTTACCCCCCGCGGGGCACCATCTTCGTGATTGTTAAGTTATATCCTTTGTGAGGTCTGCAGGATGCTTCTTCTTCAGTCTTCTTTCTATTATTGTTTTATTCGTTTCAGCAACCAGCTGATTTGGGTGTGTTTCAAGTCTTTCTTTATACTTTTTTGCATATCTGGCGATTTCCTCTTTAACTGTTGGAATTTTTAAGTCTTTTCGTATGTCTTCATTTCTGACGTACCATGGAGCATTAACTATTGTTCTTAAGATTTTTGCCTGCTCTGTTTCTATTTTATTTATGTGACTCATTGCTGCCATCCCCCATAGTGGAACTCCGTATGTCCAGATTGGTTTGATTACTGTTTTGTATATATATAGTTTATTCATTAGGCTTAATTTAGATTTTCTATTGATTAG
>JACXIM010000125.1:133056-164709 GCA_014737505.1 Bombus sibiricus | reverse complement strand
GAGGTTCGAATTTAACTACCGAATTCATTAGTCGGTTAATGTTGTAAATTTGTTTATTGTTAGATTTTTGTTTTAAGTCGATAAAGAAGAGGGATAGAGGGTTTTTTGTGATTCGATGGCGTATGTTACTGATGTTGATTACTTCGTGACCAAGTTTGAGGAGTTCGAACTTGAGTTCGTCCATGTTAGCTGAGTGGTGAACGTTGCGTAGTACCACACGGAAAGGTCTTTCTTGTTTCAGTTGATAGGTGTGGAAATTTGCATTCAGGGTTTTTAGTAATTTTGTTAGTTTTTTATATGATTCTGGGTTGGCCGGGAGAATTTTAACCTGATTATTATTTATTCTCAGTGTGTAGTCCTCTTTGCTAATGTCTTTTTCGATGGACTTTATCATTGTTTGGATGTCGATAAGATCATCCATGTAGATTGGTGGAGGAGGCGAGTTTTTATGTGCTTGTTGTTTCATTGGTGTTTTCACTACGGCCATAGAATCGTCTGTAGATTCGAGTATCGAAAATCTATTGTAAGTGGTGACATTGTTTGTTGTCGTATCGTTTAGGTTAATGTTTGCTTTAGTTTTGGTTATTTCCCGCTTTCGTTTTTTAGTGTTCATAAATTCCGAGTTATCCTTCTGCCACGGGGGAGGTAGCTCGGTGCAATTGTGGTTTAGCTCGAGAGAGCCTGGTCACGATTCTTCTGCCATCATCGAGCTAGTTAATTCAAAGTGAATAACTAGTCGAGAGGCTATGAGGCTATGATTTAGGTAGAGATTAGAGGCGTTGGAATTTTTCACTGACTGAATAGGAACACTTAGATTATGTCTAATACGATACACTAGCAACGGATAGGCGACACTAGATCACTGCGTCGTAGAGCGCTAGACACACGTCTGCACGCTTCGGCACTCAAGAGGGAACTGTACAACCTTGAAGATAAAATGAAATAAAAATCAAGAATAAAAAAATTACTTTTCGGCTTTGCTTTTTACTTATTGTCCAGTGCGTTTTCGTAGCATTACGGAAGAAAGCTCGGTGTGGGTGTTCCCTTTGAACTAAGGACGCGGATTCGTTGTTCACACTTGTCGTTAGGAAAGTGAGGGTAACGACCCGCGATACCCATTGGTTATAGCCAAAGTTAATAACTGAAGATAGGAGGAGAAAGCCTCCTACCCACGTGGCTCGTGGGTAACCTTGTTCATGGGGAAAACCAGCTTTCCCGTTAGGGAAATATTTGCTTTCTCCGTAATTGGTACGAACGCATAATAAACCTAAGGATTGTACCGGGGACCATCCATAAACCGATAATACTTACAGGAACAATGATTCCTTCAATGTTAATAGGGGCTGGTTATGAATAACCAGACAAAAGGCAAACTAAAAGCCTAGGTTTATGGTGGGTCCTTAGGTTTATTGGTGGTCTGAATAGCGACGCAGACCCTTGGCGGCTAGGTAGCTAGAGACGTCGCGCGGACCTTTTCACGCGACGTAACACTTATTGACATTTAAAACTTAGCCCTGTGTGATTTTTTTGTGGACACCCGCGGGTGGGACAATTGTAGTGCGTGTGTAAAATTTGTATAAAAATTGTTTAGATATGTTGTTATTTGTTAATTAACTATGGAGGCAAAGGATTAGAATAAACATTAATCCTCTCTATTCGAAAATCCCATGAGACGGTTTTCGATATGCTGTTATGGATTTTAATGAGTAGGCAGGAATAACGTTTAATCAACGATTTTTCATACAACACGTCACTTAGAATGGTTTACGTTTTCAAATGTCATAATCTTCTCTTCCGCGACTTGTGCGAGATAAGTTACTGCTTATGCATCGTTCGATTTGAGGATCCCTGTGCACCCAGCTGCATAGGCTGCCCTATCTAATTGAGTTTATGTAAGGAGGTTAGCTCGTGCACAGGGATATCTCGGCTAATATTTAATTGCCAATAATTAAAGAACAAAGCTGGAAACACAATTTTTTTATTCCTGATTTTTATCTTGTTTTAACTTCAAGAATCATCCTTTAAACTTTTTTATACTTGTAGCCGTACATCATGCATATGTAAGAAAAAAACTTATATAGGAAAAAGTTATTCAAAATATCGATTTCTACAACATATCCAAAAATCATTGAAATCGGAGGGTAGTTAAAGTTTCAACCCGGTATTTGTTATAATATTCAATTGTTTGGAAAACTCGTAGTTAAATTTTTAAAAAATTCGTAAGTAATGTACGTTTATACACAGAATTAATATTCTTTTCCTGCTTTTTGCCAATGACATTTTACTATAAATTGAGTTTACTATATATCATAATCGAGTTTTCAAAACTCTTCTTCTTCCCCTATTAGTGATGAATCAATCTAAGTAGTTTTTATAGGTTTTTAATGGCAGTTTTGTAGCATTATACAATTTTGTAAAAATCAAAATAAATAACATGCGGACCATGTTTTATTTGGTGGATATAATAAATGGGATAGAAGTGACAGAACAACCCATTTAACCACTACTTTTTATTTCAACAATTTGCGTTGTAATTTCTAGATGTCTCTTCTAGATTACTGTATTTATTTATATAATTCAACTACAGATAGTTCCTATTTGTTCAAATTTTATGTTTTATTATATGATAGATATTCATAATAAATAATTCCCTCTCATTTTAGAAAAATATAAAATAAAATTCGTCAGAAACAACAGGAACTTTTCGAACAACTTAATAGGTGAAATAAAGTTCTATTTACAATTAGATTGAAACAATTTTTAATCGTAATGGAAATATTCAGACGTCCTGCGTAACTCATACCGATTTTCCAATGATCCCCGCAATTAATCGGTAATTCTTATAGGAATTTGTTCTCAACCTCATCAAAGATGTATACAAAGATATTGGGTATGTGGACCGTCCAAGTGACGATAGATTAACAGTATTATTAAGAGGTGAATTGAACAAGTGGGCTTGCAACTATGGTCACAAAACCTGCGTGCAGACATTCACTAGAATGTTCCAACGATGGACAAAACATAACATAACGTAAGGGAATTAAAAAGTTTGTCGATATCATTTAAGCCTGGAACAAATTTAATAAGCAATCTCAAAACAGGTATTTTCGTATAACACAGTCATTAAGTTCTTCAAAAATGTCATATTATATGAATTTGTGTTATATACACGAAATTAGTGATATAAAATGTAAAATTATATTATTACGAGAAGAATATATCGGTTTTGTACTTTCAAATTATTTTGTGTACTCTTCTGTCTTCGTTTTTTTTTTTTTTTGTAACTAAATGGATCATCAATACATTAACTTGCACTCAGTCACTTATTTTTAATAATCAATAATTAAATGTATAAATAAATCAATGTATAATAATATTATATATAATTGTTTCTATAATAATACTAAGATAAATACAGCTTAATACACTAATTTTTTACTGTAGATCACTCATATCTGAATTTGAATTCTTATCTTATTGTTGCAATCTAATAGAAAATTGTAAAATCTCCAACATAGTATTTCAATTCTAAAACATATTAACAGTCATATATATTCTTAAACAGAATAGTTATACTAAATTACTAATTAAGAAATAGAATTACCAACTAACTCGAGATTACAATATTTTATTTGTGGCGGTAGAAATAACAAAAATGTATATGATTGTGGTGGTAAATTAATAATCAATTTCGCTTATTACTATGCCTTTTAGAATTAAACCCAACCAGCGACCTGTCGCATATTGCATGGGCGTGAAATATGGAACGAAAGAAGACTGGGAATTTTTATGGAATAAATATAATAATTCAAACTCCGCAACTGAACAAGTGGTTATACTAGAGGCACTCGGTTGTACCGAGGATGCTGTTCTTTTAGAGAAGTCAGAATCCTATTCTTGCTTTTATTATTAGACAGCCAATGTTTATGCAAATTGATATTATGGATATCATTAAATAAGTGATATTAAATAAGAACCTAAATAGAAACTTGTTTTATCCCCTAAATATTGTAACGTATGCTTTAGTTCGGATATTATACATATGTACATGCATTTACATACAATGATATTATACATGTATATATATGCCCATACAAAAATATATACATGTATAATATCATTGTATATATATATAATCCGCATATATAGCATTTTGACATCTTTAAACATCAAAAATGCATAAACATTCGTAGTTTGTTTATTACACATAGATCGACACATGTATTGTTCAGGCTTCACGATTTTGTTATATTACTTTTACAGATACCTGTCATACGCGCTAAGGAATTTCGAAGAAAGTAGAATTCGAATGCAAGACAATTTCGCCGTATTCTCCGCAGTTCACAGTTCCAGTGCTTTTGGCGCAGAGTTTGTGTTAAATTTCGTCACGAAACATTCCACTGAAATGATCAAATTGTATGTTCCAAGCTTAACAAAAAAATGTATCATTTCATATCTTCTATTAGTGCTACTTACTTGTTGTTATAGTAAATATTGATATAATATAATTTAATTCTACATTTTACTTCTTTGGAAAAGTCGTAGCGTTTCCAGAATTGCTAAAAATATGCTAACTTGGGAGAAATATTTCTAGGATACTACAATAAATGTAGCAATTAGTGAGACAAATTTAAGACTAATTAGTAGAAAAGGCGTTTCTTAATAAGACATCATTAAACTATAATTGGACAATACCCTAAAAATATTGGATCTTATCCCCAGCTAAAATGTTCAACTTCAACAGTTGTTCAACTTTATCAAATTTATCATTTACCCTTTTCACATTTTTTTTAATGTCAAGAAATAAAATAATGAGGACTACTGCAAAACCATTTGAATTAGTCAATTACCAAAACGAACGAAAAGTTCTTTAGCAATATAAAATTTAAGTAATAGTATTAGAATTTTATTAATTTTTTAAACAAAGTTTTTTAAAAACAAAAAATTCTAATTCTACTACCTTTAAGTCTTTCTGCATTTTCCTATGAATTTTTCAAATTGATATGTTATCTTTAAATTTATCTTAAACTGCGCTGCGAATTCTCCAAACAAGTACTTTTTAAAATAATTTTTCTTAAATTTCACCATGAATTTTTTAGCAGTCCAATAAATATTAATATTAATTTAATAAAACACCTGTTTCAGTTATAACGGAACAGAGACAATTTCAAGTATCTTGTCATCAGCCTCGAAACGTTTCTCCACTCAAAAATTAGTGGATAAATTTGAAAATTTGATCAAGCAACACCAAGTTGAATTCGAGAATATCTTAGATTCGTTGAACAATTCGTTAGAACTAGCAAAATACGAATTGTCGTGGTTGAAGAAGTACACTAGACCAATTATGTCATGGATAATTGATTTCAATGACAAGCAACGCCAAGATACGGATTATTATCGTCTACCCACGAGTATTACTCCTAACTCTTATTCCATCTGGATAACCACTGATTTAAGCGAACTCGACAATTTTACATTCAAAGGATCAGTGAAGATTAAAGCAACCGTTACCAACAAAACGAAAAATATCACTTTACATTCGGCAGGCTTAATCCATGAAAAGATGTCCGTAGTCGTAGACAGTGAGAATGTTGTTATTGTAAAAACTGATGTTTACGAAAAGTATGATTTCCTAATCATCGAGCTAGGAAAAGAATTACAAGTTGGACAAAACTTAGTTACTACGATAGAATATAGGGGACATTTAAATGAGAAAGACATGCGTGGATTTTATAGAAGTTCGTACATTGATGAAGATGGTCAAACAAGGTAAAGAATTTATTCATACTGCTATTGGTAAATATTTGGACACTTGGTGCAATTTGATCGAAAAATTTATATTTTTGTTATATTGTGAAGGTTATAATGAAATAATTCTAAAACAAGGAACACACCTCTATTCTATTTACAAAAAGTATTGGTATATAGTCCTATTTTAATAAACAATTAAGTGTCTTTATCAAATACTGCAAATACTTATGTTTTATAATATTATTATAGTACATTAAAAATATATATTGGAGCTACTTTGAACAGATGTAATTTTTGCATACTCGAAATCATTCAACTCAGCTATCTACGTAGGACCAATTTTCATCCAACCTAAGTGTTGTTTTATTTATACTAGTTAGATTTTTTTCAACAGCCTCTACTAGTCATCTAACATAAAATCAGTGCTCAATCTTAGATTAAAGAGTTTTACTTGAAATATATTTTTATACCAACTTTGTAAAAAAGGAAGGTATCTCGATTCGGTATTTATTTTCTTTTTATGTATGCTTATTTCTCCGAAATTGTGTGACCAATGGGGTTATGTCTTTTTACATCTCGTAGGGCACGTTTTTTGTTATTAAATATAGGTTTTGGGTTGATATTTAATAGATTCACACAGACTCAATTTTAATTTCTATATTTCGCCACCTCATACAAAACGTCTGAACACATCGGATACACTTAAATAATTAACACGTGGTCGACTCCCAAGACAAATGAGCGTCGTTAGAAGTCGTACTAACTTAGCTTGTAGGAACTAGCGATTATACCAACTTAACGTTTCTCAACATTTTTCCGCTGATCCAGCGACAACATTCTTTTTTGCATTTGTCAAACTATTTTTTTGCAAAAATTCAATTTTTATATACATTCATTGATTACTCAGGATTGAATTGCGCTATCGAAATGAAACCTTCCGCATCGTCTAGGGGTAATCAGCCCGTTTACAAAATTTCTCCAATTTGTTCATTGTGAACTATTGTTATTGCAAAGAATTTGGTGTTCACCAATTTGATCTACGTATATTCAGTGATGGCTCTACAATTATTGGATTAATATCAAGATGAGCCCAAAGAAGCAATCTAGGCAAGCATTTCAAATTGCGTTTTTCAATATAGGCTTAGATTCGTGTTTTCGTCGCAGGAACTATTATTCTGCGGATTCGTTTTTGGGCATAAGTCAATTTTTATTACGAAATAATATGTAACGCACTATTGAATTATAGAAATATCCTTTTCTATCATTGTTCAAAGTATATCGGTGACGAAGTACAGTGGCTTTATTCCTTATTCGCATGCGGAGCTGAACAGTTTTTTATTCATCAATAAGAATTAACAATTGAAATAAATAATAAGTAGATATAAATAAATTACCGTCTTATTAATGACAATGGAAATCGTTTTACGGTTGTCCTGTAGTATTGATCGCTCCATTAAGAAATATGAAATAACAATTTTTTCGAAGAGAATGTTTCCAAGTTGGACATGCGCTAAAAATTATGAAATAACTTATACTTTATTTTGTATTTTATTTAGGCACATATGCAGCAATGATTAAGATTACTCATTTAGTTACTCAACGGCATATTAAACATATTACAACCTTCTTGAAGGCGGCGCAAAATTAAAAATGCAACTCAGTCATTGTAACGATTGTATTTTGAACTATTGGCAAACTTGGTGTATATATAATTCCACTAACTTGTACACTATTAATACATCAAGCGTAATTTTATTAAGTTGTTACAAATATAAATAAAATATAAATTATTTCATATTTCTTAGCACACGTCGAAATCGGTAATACTTTTTTCTCAAAAGATCTTTTATATACATTTGCAATAATATGGACGTGCCGAAACACTTATGGACGAGAATTTATGTACCTCGTATTTTTCTGTTTATGCGCGAGGTTACGGATTTTTAAAAATATTACAATATTTTGTGTAAAGTTGTTGGCTTTAAGTCAGTGGATATATGTAAGATCTTTAGTAATATACCCCGATTTTGTTAGAGTTTTGTGTAATGAAAACAATTTTGTTTATTTAACAGATGGTTAGCTGCCACGCACATGGAACCAGTTGGAGCTCGAAAGATGTTCCCTTGTTTCGATGAACCAGCAATGAAGGCAAACTTCACAATGAATGTCCTGTTACCACAGAACTACACCGCCATTAGCAATATGCCAGTGGAATATACGTATCAAAATCAGTATGTAACACTTTTTTCTTTAATACTGAAAAGATAGAAATATTTTATTTTATATGAACTCATATAATATTCGTTTATGCTTTTCAATTGTTTCACTTAAACTATAAATTATACCATACTTTAATTTTAATCTATTTACTTTCCAAGAAATAATATATGACATAAATATTACGGTACTGATCTTCTTAATCTTGATAAATATACTATATTAGAGATTATGCTTAATAAAAGTGCAATCACTGTAAGTTTCATAGATAATTTATCTGCTATCACTTAATCGCTTGAGGAGCGAATATGTTTAAAATTCTGCCATAAAATCCCAAGTATTCCTCTCACCAATTTGAATTGAAAATGTAAAATAAAATTCGTTCGTTTAAGGCCCCGTTTTGAAGGAAATGAAGTTTGAACATGTTTAGTTGAAAATTAGCTCGGTACATGTGTAATCGATAAATTTTCAAATTTGTGTTTCTTCAAAAAGAAACTTCCAATGCAAAGATTTTTATATGACCTTGGTTCTACTCTCAACCGTCGAATCTGTTTGATTTCAGTCGTATCATAAATTTAGGGCCAAGATATTAAATATATATTTGATATTATAATTTTGTTTGCATTACAATAATAATTACAACGATTACAATATGTGGGGGTGATCCATGAAACGGTTGCCACGATATATTTAACTTTGTGCTGACAATTTAATAAAAAAATTTTACAACAGAAGATGATTAGTATCAAACAAAGAATTTACTGATGTAAATAAAGTAGTTAAAAGTGCCATTTCTTCATGAAAAAACGGAACCAAAAAAAAGGTATTTTGTAAATAGCACTATATACATGTACATGTCTCTTGTTATATTTTTATACTATACTACAAAATGAATTCAGTTATGTGGTAACAACAGAATGTCGCATTTGAAGTTATAGCTTATTTAGAAAAAAGTTTCAAATGAAACTTATCCTCTTTCGAGAGAGGAGTATCTTATGGTGGTCACAAATCTCCTCTAGGTGGACGTGCTTCCGATATTTCAAGGTGATCTTTATTTTTTTATACGGCAGTGCATGTTTTTATTTAGATAGAGGTATAGTCCGTTTCGTGAAGAATTTATCGACCTATAATATATGTTTATGTTCCAAGATCATTCAAAGTCATTTATTGTTGCTTAACGCCTACCTTCGTTGAATGTCCGGAAATTGTCTTTTATCTTCTGTATTCAAAAGAATGACCTTGGACATCAATATAATTATTTACTCTATCCCTAAATGATAAATCTACCCTCTCGAAAGCGATAAAACTAATTCTTCCAAATTCTTCGCGTTCTCCCAAAATCCCAAAATCTTTGAAATCTCGAAAGCATGTCCACCTAGAGAAGATTTGTGACCACCTTTCCAAAATAGAGTAAGTTTCATTTGAAACATCTTTTTAAACGAGCTATAGTTTGGGAAATAATTGCGTACGAAGCTTCAAATGAGACAGCCCGAATATTATTTCAATCGTCTGATGCTATAATAATTTATAATTTGTTTTTGTATTACTGTCTACGACTATCAGATAACTAAAATGATACTTACCATATCCATATATCATATAAATTACATAAAAGTATGTTAAGAAAGGTACATGGTGCTATTTGAAAGATATAAAATGACATCTATCTTTTTATGAAAAGATGATGCTTTTAAAAGTTACTTTTTACATCAGCAAATCCTTCGATTAATACTAATGGACTTTTGCTTGAGAAATATATATTTATTAAACTAACAATAAAAAGTAACTCAGATAATGGCGACCGATTTGTGAACCACCTGATAGAATATTATTAATTTCACAAAATCAAATAGGTACATAAAAATATTAATATAATCAATATCGTCAAATATTATCGGAACTCGAGATAAAAAAAATTGTTCTCGTCATTCAAAGTGCAAAACCAATGAGTTAATGGTTGATTAGTTCATAATCTTCAACGATAAAATGAGTCACTTGATCAAACTTTTGCAGGAACACAACGAAGACAATTATTTTTAAAGAAACTCCCAAAATGTCGACGTACTTAGTGGCTCTGATAATTTCTGACTTTGTTTCGGTGAAAGACGCCGGGGAAATTCGTGGAGTATGGGCAAGACGAAATGCAATCGAAGATGGAAAATATGCTCTATCTGTTATGACCCCTCTCATTAATTTTTACGAGACAGCAGTAAATATCCCATACCAGTTGCCCAAACTCGACATGGTTGCGTTACCCGATTTTGTGTCAGGTGCAATGGAAAATTGGGGTCTATTGACATATAAGGAAAGAAACATACTATATGATCATGATTTGTCGACCACAGCGTCAAAACAGAGTATAGTAAACGTGATATCACACGAAATTGCTCATCAGTGGTTTGGGAACCTTGTCAGTCCAAAATGGTGGAAATATATATGGTTGAATGAAGGCTTTGCAAGATATTTCCAGTATTTTGGAACTGAACATGTAAGTATACCTATATGTAGGAATTATGTTGTAAATTTTCGACAATAATTGATGTTTATGCTACACTTTTAGTTCTTGGAATATATGTATACTAAGTTGATGCGCAGTTTTTGACGAGGCCAACTATTTGTTTGTTTCAACCATTTTTAAATAATATAAAATATATCGATTCAGATAATTCTTACTTTAAGATTAGAAATTTTCATATTAAAGTAAACTATATTTTTTGCTGTTATTTATCTTGAAGCGACGTTTATTATACAACAATCTAATATTTTAAAAAATGTTTACACATGTAATATCTTGGAGCGACTTCATTTTATAGATAGATATCAGACAGTTAAATCTATTATAATTCTTTTAAATCTAAAGTTTCTTTCTATTTCTATGTCTGACAAACAAAGTATCTCATAAAATATTGAAACAAATTTTAGTCATTATTTGAAAATGGTACTAAATATTGTGAATGTGTTTCACGTTATAAGGAAAGTTTTTCCGTNAGTATCGGACCCGGAGGAACCCCCAAATTGTAGTAACAACCACAGACGAACCCCCAGGAACGTACTGATATTAATGATTTATTTCAAATAATTGGATTGTACAGGTGTTATTTAGGCAGTAGGACGATGATTGTTTAACAAGAACTAAAGACGAATAACATAATAATAATTCGACGTAATTTAAACAACTCAATGGTTCGTTTGCAACTCTCAACGAACCACACTCTCGACAACGCTAGCCGCAAACTCTCTACCACACAACTCGCACTTCTTCTCGACTTCTCGTCTAACACCCTCCGTGACTTCTCACCTCACACTGTCTGTGACTTCTCTAGCGACTTCTCACCTCACACACTGTGTCCTCTCTAGCGACTTCTCACCTCACACACTGTGTCCTCTCTAGCGACACTTCCCTAAACCCAGACCCTCAATTTATACCCCCTTTGTCTTTCCTTAGAACCCCCGTACGGGTCACGCAGCCGATCGTGGCCAGGGTCAGGTATGTCCTTTTTTTCCGACACTATCCACCCGAAAGAACCGACGGTACCTTGATGAGCCCAACGGCGGTCGGCTCTCGCGGCATTGTTTATAGTTCCCTCGATGTCCCTTTTTGGCCTTTTCCCCGATACTACATATACATATGTATGTAATATTCTCCTGAGGAAAGAAAGTCTTGAAATTTGATAAAAATTTGTTCTAAATTATATGTGATATTATACTTAAACTTTTCACATATATTTTAATATTTAACTCTACTCAGTTCTTTTTATCTTTTTGTATAATTTAATTAGTTAGGCAATTTAAGTTTCAAAAGATCATTACTTCATTGCTTTAAAAATATGAATTGCAGTATATCGGTATAATTACTAATTATATCAATGTTGAAATTATAATTCCAAATGTACTTCTATGAATTCGTACAATATCAAAAAATTCTCTTAAAATATTCGTCAAAATAGTAGGCTTTTAAAATTGAATTCTGACATTTCTTAGAACTTCTTCTTAATTTGTCAAATTTGATACTTCTACAATGGCACTTTTGACAAATCATACAATTAAAGGAATGATTCAGAATTAAATATAAAATATATCTCTTTTATTAGATAACATTAATCATATTTTCTTAATTGTCAATATTTAAACTGCACAAATATCCCGTCTTCAATATGTGTATGTTGTACATTTCCCAAAAGCTAAACATATAAATGTTTCTTTAACAAATTCTTTCTTGTTATCTAACTGATTAACTTATTACTGCATCCCATACTTTTATTTTAGTCATAAAAGTGATACAACATTATTGATTAATAATAAAATTTATTAGGTGAAACTCAATAAATGGTCTTTGGAGGCTCAGTTTGTCGTGGAACAGCTTCATTCAGCTTTTGAAACAGATAGTTCAATATCCACTCATGCTATGACCCATGATGTCTGGAGTCCAACACAAATTAGGGGAATATTCGATTCGATATCTTACGCAAAAGCTGCTAGCGTGATAAGAATGATAGAAAAAGTATTGGATCGTCGTCCATTTTATGGAGCTCTTGCGAATTACTTAAAGAAACGGTAAGATTTGGACTAACAATAAATAAAAGATAAAATGGTATAGTAGTTTCAAAGACATTACTTTCTTACATGTAACTGAATCTCTTAACTCGTCATTAGTCTAGCTGGAGGGAGATTCGAGCAAATCGATTTTTTGTATTTGACACCAGAGGTGCAAAAAACCTTAACACTAATATTTGTACTAAACGATACTTGTTAATGATCGAGCTAATAAATTTTTCCCTTTGCTGAAATATGTCGAAAATATCACTTGCGTTCCTTTGGCGCCAAGTGTCTCAATTCCAGTGTCTCAAAGTTACCCGTAATTCAATTACATATGTATATATGAATGGACTGATAATTGTTCTCAAGAAAGGAAAATCAATGAATACAATCAATCACATATATACATATGTACTCTACACATAGCCAAAGCTTCATAATTTCCGGTTTAGGAATCTACATGATTGCTAATCATGAATTAAATGAAAATATAATTAAAATAATATAATAAAAATAAGCAAGCACAGGTATAATTATGTTTCAATTTCAATAAAAAAGGACATTAACATTATCGAAAGTTTCTATAAAGCAGGGTTTTGATAATATAATTATTCTTTTAGACAATATGATGTAGCTACGCCAGAAGACCTTATTGATGCAATCAGCGAAGAAGTCGAAGATCAGAAAATAAAAGATTCAATTTCCGACATTATGAACAGCTGGACTACTCAGCCTGGTTATCCTGTAGTTCATGCTAACATAGATAATAATCGTTTAACGCTGAGACAACAGAGATTCTTCTTGAATCCAGAAGAATCGTCAACTGATTGTATTTGGTATATTCCTATCAGTTGGACGAATCTTAACGATTCAAACTTTCAAGACACAAAACCAAAATACTGGTTCAAGAGTGTTCAAGAAAGCATTATATTACCAAGCAGTGATTTCTACTTGCTAAACGTTCAACAATCAGGTAAATAGTTGTACAAATATCCTATTTTGAGAACAATTTTTAAAGGATTGTTTTGGAACTTACTCTGAACAAAATTTATGCTTAATAATAAGCAATTTTAAAACCTTGTTACATAGAAAAAGTTTTATTTCATAAAGTATGACTCAGAATCTTCATTTATAAGTATTACACCACTTACAGAAGAATAAAACAAATCTGAAAAATTTTTAGAGAATTATTAAAATGAATTGTGAAATAATTATTATCTCGTTTAAAAGCTTAGAGTATAAAGAATCTAATAATGTAAAAAATGCTGAAAATCATACTAAAAATCTAAACCATTACAAGTAATAAAATTGAATACTTATCTTGTGTATAAAACATAATATAATATAATATAGTAATAAAATAGTATAAGTATTATACTATTTTAGTTTTACCACTATGTACACCATTATACATTACTTAAATATTACGCTATGTAGATTATGTAGACTGTGAACTGTGGATCTTTATACATTTATAAAAAAAAAGATCGCTAGAATGCATGTGAACTGCAAAAGTATAAAAAATATCTAAGGTAAAGTAAGTACTCGTTACTCAGTATACAACATATTATAATATAAAATATAAAATATTAAAAAATATTATAATAGATAAAACAAATCCCCATTTTAAATTTCATTTCTTTATTTATATCTATTTACAAAGACACGTATTCCTTATCTACTAACACATATTTCATTTTTACTTAATAAAAATATAAAATAAATTGTTTCCAGGGTATTATCGGGTAAACTATGCACCTGATAATTGGAAAGACATAATTAAGTTTTTGAAAAGTGATCGATTTAATATAATACACGAAATTAATCGTGCAGCTCTCATCGATGATTTGTTAAATCTTGGCAGAGCAGGATATGTTGATTACCCTACTGTTTTAAGTGCAACACAATATTTAAGCAAGGAAACCAACTACATTCCATGGCGTGCATTTTTCAACGGCTTGACTTATTTGCATAAACAATTTGAAGGAAAGGAAGGTTACAAAGCGTTTGTGGTATGTATTACAAACTAAAAAGTAAAGGAAAAAAGCAAGAGATGTCATAAAATAATTGAAGATACAAGAGATAAACATGATAAGGCACATATTCAATTTTCTTTTATAAAAAGAGTGCTATTTAATACGCTATTAATTAATTGCATATCATTAAAATTGTTCTTTTGTATGATTTTATGATGAAATGTTTATATATTTATCCTAGTCTTATAGTATTGCACATAATGTTGCATAATATGCATTTGATTCTTTTTACAAAACTTTGTAGATCTATGATTTGTTTTTTCAAGGCTTAAAAGGTTGTTCGCTTTTCAATTTTATGCAGTCATCTATATATAGAAAATCGTAACAGTTTAAATAAAATTTGTGTCATATTACTTAATTATAGGATGTTTAATTTTAATTTGTAGATTCTATGTTTTACGTCATAAATAACATCTGTAATTTTTGCGCGTACAGTACAGAATACAAATTAAAACGAAGCAAATTCTAAAATTCTGAAAAGTAATAATCTAAATTCTTATCCGCCATCTGTGAAATGAAAGTTAAAAAATTAGCAAAAGAGCTAAAAAATTATCACTGTCCTGCGTGATCTTTAGTTTTCGTTGAGAAAATCAAATTTGAAAACGTTAGTCTTGTAGTAGAGAAAACAAGGTCCATCGAATTTAAAATTGGATCGTTTATATCAAAGTTTACGCTAAAGTTCCAGTTATTTGGATTCATGAACAGATTCAGAACAAACATTCAGAACAAATAGTTTCTATAGCTGGAATTCATATAATATGAATTCACGTTCAGAAAAGTAGATTCGATGCAGAGGAATCTTGAACATTTAATAAATTGTTCACTAACTAAATTTCCATTCCAATAAGTAAGGTTTAAATAAGTGGAGTTTTGCTATACATTACTCTAATTGAGTATCAAAGATAAATCTACAAGAAAAATAATTATGTATTTATATTATTTTAATTTTAAGTTGAGCGCGGCTTAAGTTGTAGCTTACGATATTATAATTTACGATATAAATTATTATTTTTGAGAAAATAAAGAAGAAATAAAGAAAATAAAGTAATGTTTTTTATGATTTAGATATGTCTAAATCTCATTTGAAAGAGCTAATAAAATTTTGTATTGGGAAACGTTACTACAATTAAGATCTACGGACAGAACACAGTTACAATGTTTGCACTTATCTGGCTTATTTTTAGTCATAAGATTGTATTAGTTTAGTGTATCCAATTAAGTTTGGTGAGAAGAACTTGTTCTTTCCTACTAAAAAAAAGTGCTGGACTTTTATCAAATATATTTCTACCTGTATTGAATGGAGGTGCATTTCTCCAAAAATCGTTTTTCTTCACATATCTTCAGAAGTAAAAGTTAAGAGGATTTAAATCCGGGAACCGAACAGGCCAAAGTATAGTTTCTCTTCGACTGATCTATCTATTTCTAAAATAGCTAGTCAAGTGCTCATGCACTGCGTTGGTAAAATATTTTTTTTTTTATTTTTTTTTATTTGTTTGGTAATTTATTTACAATCAATTCCCATTGAGAATTTTAAGTAATTTCATTTGGCGTGGTACAGTGACTTGGATTATAATAATTTATATTATGATTGATTCTAGTTTAATGCTTCAATCTAAAGGGTATTTCCTTTTTAGTCTGCGGGTCTGATCCGCCGTGTCGAGTAGTTGGGTGACTAAAGGGTTGTGATGGTTGTTGACTCTTGTGTTATATCTGCATTTGAACTTGTATATTTCTTCTTTGACTGTGGGTATCTTGAGGTCGCGGTGGTAAAATATGGTGAAAAAGATCATGGATTCCACATGAATCATCTCTTAATGGGCGTGGATTTTCACGTTCCCAGAAATGTTCATTAGATATTTGTTATTACATATTTATAAAATGTTTCCACATCGGTAAATAATATCCTGGCGGAGAAATTGAAGTTGCGTTGGTTTTTCCGACTCGTCCATTTGCGAAATTCTTTCCTTCTAAGACAATCTTCTATTTTTAACTCCTGAACTTTCTGAAAGCTATGCAGGTGTGAATTTCCCCCCTCCAATACAGACCATGCGGTGTTGTTGCTAATATCTTCTTCAACAGCAATAATGCTTATACTTAACCTGAGATTTTCTTGAATACGATGCAGTATTCTATCTCCCAGATTCGGATCATCGTGTTGAATTCGACCGCCAGATTTCGCATGTTTCAATGTACTTGTATGCCGCAACCGTTGAGTTATTTTGCAAAATATCTTTACACAGTATAGTCCTATGAGGATATTCTTCCCCGTATAATCCCCGTTGCGCTTTTGTACTATTGCCGTCTGCTGCGCCGTAACAAAAGTGCATATCCTAAAGTTCTCCAAATGTGTATGACATTTTGTAATAAAAATGGTTCTATAAATAATAAACGACGTATAGTACTGCTACACTGCATACAATACTCACTACAGTAATATACTCCTTTCAGGATTTTTTCTAGTTGCTTTCTTCTTAGATTGTTCGATTGTTTTTATGTTTTTGATTTGCTCAATATATCCTGATTCATGTTTGTACTGTTGTTGTCGATGCCAGAGAGGCTATTGGAGCCTTCAGCCTTATCAAATTTTGTTCGTTTGATGGATTTTGATTTATTTCAACTAATATCAGTTTCGAGGACTTCATTAGCTGTATTTTCTGTATTTTGGTTTGATTGAGCGTTGCGGTCTATATGTTATTGATTTTGTACATTTAGAGTAGTTATGGTTTGTAATTTCTTCTAATGCAATACCTAATAAGTTCATATTATCGCTCTACGTGTCCGTATAGTCTTTTGCTAAATGCCACATTTGTTCGCATAAAAAATATTTAAGTGCTTTGGAGATTGGATAAATCCAGTAAGTGGTATTTTCGTATTCTATTTTGATTACTTCTAGTTATATGTAAAATCTAATTACTGCTTATGTGTGGAAAATCTTCCTCAATCACGGCTGCTCTTAAGAACGCCACTGATGTTTTCTAGCAATGCATGCAATATCGCGTGGAATATATTATAATTATACTCTAATATTTATGATTTATTCAGAATAAATGGATACTATATGCATGTGAAATCGTTGAATAGACATTGAACAGTATGATTCTCTTGTATCTGTGTAACGAAATCAAGCTTCAAGATTGGAACCATTTATTTATATCGCATTGTAGTTGTTGGTAATTTATTTGGCTAGTTCTCCAGTAGCAAGAAAAACACATTCCACTGCTAAAAATTCTTCAAATAAAACGTATATTTCTTGGATTTGTAATTTTGTCAATTACAAATGCATAGTCTTTGATTTGAATTCCATCTTTGACCTCCATAACTATAGCTTGATCTTTTCTTGGAAAACAGTCACTTGGAACATCACTTTTGCAACTGGAAAGTTAATTGACTGTTGGACATTGAATAGGAACAGTGACCATAGGTAAATGACTTCCGTAGTCGGAAACCATTTCACAATTTTCTTATACCGAGGTGCAATTTATCTAGTACAATGTATTACTTTTAACCATTCGCTGATCATTAATCACTAACATTTTAGTTTGAGAACCATTTATTATTATAAAATCACTTCGACAATTGACTGAATGTATAGAACTCGCGGAACGGTTTGTTAATACGTTTTGATTCAACGCGCTCTCCTCGAGATTCCTTTTCGCTTATTTATTATGGACCTTATTATTTTTCTAACGTAGAAGTAGAAAAATTGAGAATATTTTCTGTCTTTATCCGGTTATCTGATGTAGACATCAGATCGTACCGTAAATAATATATATCGTCTCTTATTTTTTATTTTAAATTTGTAAGCCAAAATCAAATGGCCGAGGTCTACATATGAGTATACAAAAGAAGTATTACATATAGCATCAATACAAAAATCATTGACACTATCCAACATAGTTCTGGAAAATAAAAGATGATACATACAAAAGATATGAACAAATATGATAAAATTTTTTCATTTTTAAATTACATACATATATATATATAAACATTACGTATAAGAATGTTTCTTATCGAATGTTCTTATCGAATCTTCTGCTTTAGTAATCTTTACGATTCGACATTTCTGTAATCCCTATTATCGGCTGTAAAATACGCTATACACCTTAAAATCACTAAACGTGTAAAAATGTAAATACTTTATTTAATATAAATTTATATAAAATAAAATTATGGCACGTTCAAAGTATATAATAATTTATATTAATTAATTAATATATTATTACAATTATCATATTGTATAAATTACTTTTATTACTATTACATTGCAGCGATATCTAAGCTCGCTCTTAACACCGATATACAATAAACTTGGATTTGAGGATAAGGAAAATGATGACCACGTCACCTTATTGTTCAGATCACACATTCGCAAGTGGGCATGCCAAGTAAACATAGCAGACTGCAAATCTCGAGCTTTATCTTATTTTAACGCTTGGACCAACAATAAAATAACAATGGCAAGGTCAATATTATTTCTAATTAAATAACGTAATTTTCAAAGAAAGTTTTCAAGTTTACAATTGAATTCCTTAGTATTTAGAAATCCTACATGTCTATACAATATATATTACTATATATTACCATATATTAATGAAAATTTTACATTAACGAACAAAAGTTTACTTAATTTTATATTTATTAAGTTTTATTTTATATATGTCATTAATAGAATCATATATTTAATACAAGACTATTTTTATTTTTATATAGTTCAGTTTTATTGTATATAGTTTTCATAAAAATATACGCACTATAGGATTTTTATGGCACTTACTTAAGTATAGTTTAACAAAATATTATTATTTCAATATTCAACCTAAATATGCCGCAATTACTTTATACAATTTTGCAAATTAAAGCTACCATTTTTATTTGAGATTTAAACTGAATCAATTAAAATTCTGTATTACGTGTATCATTTGATAATTAAAAAAAGAATAGAGTGGATAGTATCACAAAAATTGTAAAATATAATGAAATTATCTTAAATATATAAAATATATCTTAAATTAAATTATCTAGAAGTTATAAAACGTTGATAAATAAGGTTATATGTATTAAGGATGTTATATTCTTTGGATTTCTGAATTACATAAATTGTTTATCATAAATAACTATACAGAGTTACATTGTTTCGCGCCTTAAACAATTGAAGTTCTTTTTCAAATATCTCAAATACTTTGACATAAGGAGTCCCATTTTGATTATTTGCGTTTATTATTTCAATTTGTGTAAAAGTTATATCTGCGACATTTTCGCTACTATTAAACAAAGTGTTAATTTATCGCAGAGCCAAATATAATTTCTTACATATGTTCGGTACAGTACAATACATAGCTCTATAATAAAATCAATATAGTACTATAATAAATTTTCCTATCTCTTATCTTATTAAGTTTCTTTTTTGCAAATACTTATAAGGAGGTTTGCGGGAGGTACTACTGTATTTATAAGCTATGCTAAAACAGATGTTTCACAGATATTATTTTTCAGCTTTCCACCCAATATTCGTAGTGTATCGTATTGCACGGTTGCTGAACAGAATGATCCTGAATCCTGGAATCGTTTGTGGAAACTTTATTCAGATACGACATTTCCTGCACAAAAGTTAATAATTCTCCAATCTTTAGCCTGCGCTACTAAAGACGATTTTCTTGACCAGTAAGTTTTTATTTATTAATTTTTATATATAAAGCATTGCGAACAAATATGGATTGAGCCCAGTTTTTTCGAATTTGAATATCAATTGACTTTACTAAGCTTTGACTTTACTATATTAATCATGCAAAAATGGAGTAATTACTGTTTTACAAATCAAATAATAGTATATTAAATAATAAGTACATTAAATAATAGTAATAATATAACGATAATATAACGAAATCATTCAATTCAATATTACTCAATATTTTGACCTCGCGTTTATTTTAAGCAATCAATTGCTCAGTTTCTTGAATGTTGGGATTAATTCATTTTTGTCCTCATGCAATATGTAGAGTATTGCAAGAAGTAACGTTTAAGACATTATGATCATATTCTCACTTGACTCAATAAAAAAATTAATATATAATACGAATAGTTGGTTTAAAGATATAATTAATATTAAATAATGTAATAGGTAATTGACTGTTTAAATAATTTTGTGATTTTTGTGAAGTGTATGTTTCCAATTAATATTTTGCAACTCCTGCACACATTTTTAGATTTGTGTCAAACTATACAAATGTGACCACGATAGTTGTACCATGTTATACAAAATCTTTTATACAATACACATAATATATGTATAAGAAGAGTTTCCATAAGTTAACATATGTGTGGTTCTTCTGAATTCGAGTGTATTTTCAATAGTACATTGCGTTATGTTCTAATGTGACATATCAAGAAGATTCCGGTTCACTTTTTCAGGCCAGACCTGAATTTCCTGAAAAAGTTTCAATAATTTTCAATGTTCACGAAACATCGGAACAAAGGCCAGCATACTATCAAAAACACGTTCGAAATCTAGAGAACCACAAATATGTTATCTAATAAACATCGTGATAGTGTAAAATTTAAAAGTTCTCATAAGTATACAAATACTTTCGTGAGTCATTATTAGTATGTCTTATAATCAATAATGAGTTAGTAAGTTCTATAATCAATGAAAAACACAAAAATTTATTTTCACGTTTGTAAAAGATATTCTCGATGTCTCTTCCTCCCAGTTTGCTGTTGAGAGCCGAAGCGTGCAGACGTATGTCTAGTGTTCCGTGAAGCTCGTAAAACAACACGTGACGCCCATCCGTCGAAAGTGAATATAGCCAAGTGTTTCCTTCTAATTAGTGAAAAATTCCAACGCTCCTAATCTCTAACCAAATCACAGCCTCATAGCCCCTCGACTAGTTATTCAACTTGAATTAACTAGCTCGATGATGGCCCAAGTAACGCGACCAAGCTCCCCTGGGCAAAATCATAATTGCTCCGCGCTACCTTCTCCGTGGCAAAAGAGCAACATATCCCTCCATACCAGTGACACTAAAAACATTAAAAAGCGTAAAATAGAATCAGTTAAAACAAACACTAACGCCAATCAGAATGAACAGTCAACAAACTGTGTAACCATATACAATAGATACGCAATATTGGAATACACAAACGACTTCATGGACGTTGCAGATCCACCAACAAACCAACATACGCAAAGAAATTCCCCTCCCCCACCTATATTTGTTGATGATGTCATCGATATACAAACAATGGTAAAGTCCATTGACAAGGAAATCAATAAGGAGGAATATAAACTAAAAATAAATAATAACCAAGTCAAAATTCTGCCAGCTAACCCAGACTCATATAGAAAGATAATAAAACTACTAAAATCCTTGAATGCTAGCTATCAAATCTACCAACTTAAACAAGAAAGACCTTTTCGAGTGGTACTATGCAATATCCACCACTCGGCTAACTTAGACGAACTTAAACTTGGTCATGAAGTAATTAACATCAGCAACATAAGACATAGAATCTCAAAAAACCCGCTATCCCTATTCTTCATCGACCTAAAGAAAAAACCCAATAACAAACTAACATATAACATAAATCGACTAATGAACTCGGTAGTAAAAATCGAACCTCCCTTAATAAAAAAAGAGATAGTGCAAAGTAAAAGGTGCCAGATGTACAGTCACACGCAGAAATACTGCAATCATAATTTCCGCTGCGTAAAATGTGCAGGTATACACCCCACTGATCAGTGCACTAAATCACTAGAAACCCCAGCGAAGTGCATCCACTGTCAAGGTGACCACCCTGTTAACTACAAAGGTTGCTCAGCCTACAAAACCTTGTATATAAATAAGTATCCTAAACTCAGAGCCAAAGAGACAACTAATCAAATACCCAGTCCTCCAAAATTCACTACTACTTCAATTTCCTATGCCCAAGCAGTACAAGGAAATCAAAATAATACGCATATCGATAGGGACCATTCTCAAAATAGTGAAATCCACAAAACACAGACAACGCCTCCAGACTCGATAAATTAATAGAAAAACAATCAGAACAAATAAATAATTTGCTTTCACTATTAACACTCATCATGGATAAATTAATACGCCCCGACGCAAAATAAAACCAAGACGCATAGCTCTTTGGAATGCCAACGGTCTAGCCCAACACAAATTCGAACTAGAACTCTTCCTAAAACAACAGCAAATCGACGTAATGCTCATATCTGAAACCCACTTCACCGACAAGAACTATCTAAAAATAAATGGTTATAACTTCTACAATATCCAACATCCCTGTGGAAAGGCCCACGGCGGCACCGGAATCATGATCAAATCCAGCATCAAGCATTACGAGCTTCCATCATTCCAGAAGGACTACCTCCAAGCCACAAACGTAGCGATAGAAGATTGCTATGGTACAATCACCACCTCAGCAGTATACTGTCCTCCTAGACACTCCATTTCTAAAGAAGACTTTGATAACTTCCTTGACGCTCTAGGCAGCAGATTCATAGCAGGAGGGAACTATAACGCCAAACACACCCAATGGGGTAGGAGACTTATCACAGTAAGAGGCAAAAATCTCTTGAATAGCATAAACACCAACAATCTCAACTACCTCACCACATATGAACCCACATATTGGCCCACTGACACTAACAAAATACCAGATTTACTAGATTTCTTCATAACTGTAGTAACAATCCCGGACGAGCCCCCAAGAATGTAGTATCAATCCCGGACGAACCCCCAAGAATGCACTGATATCGAAATATATTATTAGGTCTAGAGCAAGGACAAGAAAGGATGGTTTATTTGAAGTTAAGCTTAGTTTTATTCGTACAAGCAATACTCAAAACAAAACAGACTACAATATCGTCTTACGTCTTATCCTAACACTGCGCTTCCAACTTCTCTTCTCAGGTCAAAAACTGCTGATCATCAACCCCCGCATCCTTCTCCCACTCCCTCACTCACTTAGCCTTGACGTCACCAAGGCATACCCTCTTAATTACACACTCTCTTTCTCTCTCTTTCTCTCTTCCCCGGCACTCTTACGGTTCTTAGTTTATCCCTTAACTTTACAACATATGCTATCCCGAGAAACTCGAACTTAACTATACAATAGACCAAGCGTATATCCCCCTTTTCCCGATACTACTATCGGCCATCCTGTAATAACATCTGCCCTAAGATGTTGTCCTCAGTTTCGCCGTCGTCCGATGCGTCGTGTTCGATGTTTATGACCCAAAGCTTCATAAAATTGGCAGTCGTCGATGTTTGTTTAGGCCCTTCGTGCTCACCTGCTTTCTCCACAATGTAGCGGTCATTTCGCATTGTTCACACTACCCGGTACGGACACAAAAATCTTCCCCGGAGCTTTAATCCTGAGCCAAACTGTATTTTCTTTATGGCCACTAAATCTCCGCTTAGGTACTGGTTCGCACATTTTCTTCTTTTATTGTAGTGCCTTCGTTTTTCCTCTTGAGTCGCAGCGATCTTCTTTTTTGCGTCCGACGGTGCCGGTCTTCGCGGTCTTTGTACTACAGGTTTGTCACTTTTCAAAACGATCTTTTCAGTTATGCCGACGTCCCGCCCCTTCTCCGGCTTGTACCCCTAATGATATCGCGAATCGGTTCACGATAATGCTGTTCCTGTACGTGCGATGAATCTATTTCTTCAGTCTGTTCTACTATGTTGATTCTAAACATGTTCGGCGCGTCTTTGTCAGTCTGCTCGTCAAGTCGTAAGAAGGTCACCTCGCCGCGCTTGACTCGCAACTCTACCTGATCCAAGAAATCAGTACCTAATAAGAGACTGTGTTTCGACAATATTTTGTTTGAAACAACATGCAGAGTGACTGTAAATTCACACCCATCGACCGTCATTGCTTTTGTAAATTCGCCCCAGGCCTCATCGCCAGCGGAACCAAAACCGTCAAACTTAAACCTACGATTACCTAGAGGTGGTGATCCTAGCCTCGCATACTCGTCTGATCGTATAAATGTGAGATCACTACCCGTATCCACTAACGATATGAACTTACAGTCATATATCGACACTTCTTTCATGTATTCCTTCTTCTCGGGTCTTGAAATGACGTAAGTTTCTTTTGGTCGTGCTGTACACCTCGCCGCAATATGTCCAAATTCGTTGCACTTAAAGCACTTAACGCCATTTTCTTTCTCCGGACATTTAGCGCTTAAATGCTCGCCACCACCACAATTGAAACATTTTCTTTTCTTCGCTCCATCTCCAGATTGACTGGACTTCTCGTTGTCCTCAATTTTGGCCGGCTTTGCAATCGACTTTGCTCTGCGACTCTTCTGTTCTTCGTACATGATTAATCACTTCCTCAACTCTTTAATCGACATAGCACCGTACAATATAGACTTATTTCTCTCGTCGTCTATTATTCCGTCTACTATGTACTCCACTTTCGCTTCTTCCTCTATATCTACATGGCTAGCTATTTCGAGCATGAGGTACATGTAAGCCAAGCATGCTTCATCGCTTTTCGTTTTCGTTTCTCTAAGTCTGATGTACCTGCCAACTATTAACCTTCTTAGAGAACTCTTTCACTAGCCCTCTCTTCAGCTCATACCAAGTCCTGGCATGGCACTCGAAGCTCGCAAATATTTTCGCTGATCCCTTCAGCAGCTTCCTCGCGTAGATCGTCTTTTGTCCATCCGACCACATGCACATATCTGCGACTTCCTCGAACGACTCGAACCATCGCTCGACATTTTCGCCTTTGTCGCCACTAAACGACTCTAATGCATCTTCAACATCTTGGAAGCTCAGTGTCGAACCAACACATGCCCTTCGATAATATTCGTCACAGTCCTGGTACACCCTTCGCGTACCTCTCTTGTATCCTCTTACGTTTTTTTTTTTCGTCTTCATCTTCACTTTCATCGTCGCTTTCTTCTTTCGACGATATGTCATTTCCATCTATGGCCGCTTGTAGCCGTGCGCGTAATTCGGTTTTTCTTCCCGTCGTTTTTAACCCCAAACTAGCGAGACGCTCTTTCAACACCTTCGTCTTCATTTTCTCGAGGTTTTCGTCTTCAACCCGATCGCGCTCAGCTCCCTGCATATTTCCTAAGTCTCGCTAGTCGGTTGACTCTTCACCGCCCGTCGATCCCTTAGGATACGATTGTCCAGCCCTACATGCTCGATTCAGCCTTGCAATCAACGCTGACCTCGCATCAGATATCGGAAGATTCATTCGTGCGAGCTTACTCCTCAGCTCCTCCAGCGTCGAACCCTCTTCACCCGACAATCGTTCGTCTTCAACGTTTGCCATTATTATGAGATATCACTTTTACAATGCACTATCACTTAAACTCTTCACTTGTCACTTGGCGCTCTAGATCCCGGCTGAGCCCCCAAAAATGTAGTAACAATCCCGCACGAGCCCCCAAGAATGTAGTATCAATCCCGGACGAATCCTCAAGAATGTACTGATATCGAAATATATTATTTGGTCCAGAGCAAGAACAAGAAAGGATGGTTTATTTGAAATTACGCTTAGTTTTATCCGTACAAGCAATACTCAAAACAAAACGGACTACAATATCGTCTTACGTCTTACTGGGCGTCTTACGGGTACGTCTTACCCTAACACTGCGCTTTCAACTTCTCTACTTCCAGGTCAAAAACTCCTGACAATCAACCCTCGCATCCTTCTCCCACTAACTCACTCACCTAGCCTTGACGTCACCAAGGCATACCCTCTTAATTACACTCTCTCTCTCTCTTTCTCCCTTCCCCAGCACTCTTACGGTTCTTAGTTTATCCCTTAACTTTACAACTTATGCTATCCAGAAAAACTCGAACTTAACTATACAATAGAACAAGCGTATACCTCCCTTTTCCCGATACTACATAACTAAAAATATCTCGCCAAGATACGTCCAAATCAACTCCTCGGCGGATCTCTCTTCTGACCATTCCCCCGTGATAGCAACAGTCAGTTCAACAATTATCGGGAATCCACCTAATGGCTTTATTCATAACCAACTCACCAACTGGCAGCTCTTTAGAGAAGTCTTTAATCACTAAACTTCAGACCTAATTTCACTAAAAACTAATGAAGATATCGAAATAGCCACGGAATATTTAAACACGAGCATAATAAACGCTATCCGCTCCTCCACACCTACTAAGACTTCTATCAGGAAACGTGAATATCCCCATTACATATTAAAAAAGATAGCAGAAAAACGTAGACTAAGAAGAGTATGGCAGAGCCATAGAACACCGGATGACAAACGTAAATTAAACAACGCAACGAGGAAGTTAACCAAAATCATCAAAAATTATAAAAATGACTGTATACAAAAATATCTCGCCAATTTGTCCCCCACAGCTGACTCCAACTACTCACTATGGAAGACTTCCAGGAAACTCACGCACCCCCCGCAAATAATCCCGCCAATCCACCGTCCGCAAGGTGGATGGACGCGTAGCCCTATAGAAAAAGCCAACCTGTTTGCCAAATACTTATCTAACGTATTTAAACCCCATTTCTCCAAAACTGCCGCAGATATTACTGAATACCTGCACTCTCCCTTCCAAATGTTTCCTCCTATTGAACCCTTCACTTCTGCAGAAATTATAGAATTAATCAGTCGCCTAAATCCCAGGAAAGCAGCTGAGCATGAACTAATATGCAATAAAGTAATCAAGGTACTTCTCATTAAAGGGATTGCACTCATCACATCAATTTTTAACGCAATCCTTCGCCTCGAATACTATCCCAAGGCCTGGAAAATTTCTCTGATTACTCTTATCCCTAAACCCAGAAAACCAATATATGAAACTAACTCCTATCGTCCAATTAGTCTTCTACCTACCTTATCAAAACTATTCGAGAAGATGCTAACGAATCGACTCCTTCCACTCCTAGAGGATTTTAAAATACTGCCAGATCATCAATTCGGTTTTCGGAAACAACATTCCACAGTAGAACAAATCCATCGCATAACACACAATATCAGCCAAACCCTAGAAAAGAAAAAGTATTGCACAGCGGTATTCCTTGACATTCAACAGGCATTCGACAAAGTATGGCATGAAGGGCTTCTACACAAACTTAAAAAAGTCCTACCACATACTTACTACTCCATCCTAAAGTCCTACCTAACCAATAGACAATTCATGGTTAAATACTTAGATGCCACTACCACAACATTCCCAATAGAAGCTAGCATACCCCAAAGTAGTGTCCTCGGACCTCTGCTGTTCTCCATCTACACTGCCGATTTACCAATATCAACAGAGATAACTATAGCAACATTTGCTGACGATACAGCGCTATTAGCTTCCCACGCAGACCCGATAATTATTTCATACACTCTCCAGCGATGTCTCGACTCTATGGAAAAGTGGTTTCATAAATGGGGCTTCAAAATTAATGAAAAAAATCCAAACATGTAACCTTCACGCTGCGAAAACAAACCTGCCCTCAGGTCACCATTAACAATACAACAATTTCTAACAAGGACACAGTCAGATACCTGGGCATGACCCTGGACAGGAGATTAACTTGGAGAAATCACATCAAAGACAAAACGAAACAACTCAAGGACAAACTCAAAAAATTCTATTGGCTCACTGGCCGACGCTCCAATCTAAGTACGCAGAACAAAATTACCCTCTATAAGACCGTAAATAAGTAATTCCAACATTGAAATACTTCAACGCTTCCAATCGAAAGCGCTAAGATCCCTATTAAATGCACCCTGGTATGTCACCAACGAAACAATCCACCGCGACCTCAAGATACCCACAATCAAAGAAGAAATAACAAAATATAGCAACAGATATAGCAAAAGAGTCAACCAACATCAAAATCCCCTAATTACTAGGTTACTTGATACAGATCTGAACAGATCCGCAGGCTGAAAAGACACTACCCGTTAGACCTAAGATCAAGATTTTATTAGATATTCATATTGAGTAATATTTACTTATTTATTATACCTATTTATAAATTATACTTATCTATAATAAGTATTAACTTATTATAAATAATTAGCCATGTCACTGCGCTACGCCAGAAAATATTACTGAAAATTCTCAATGCGAGAATTCATTGTAAATTTCTAATAAATAAAAAAAAAATCTCTTCCTCCCATATCAACATAACAGTGTTAGAAATTTGTACTCTACTTAATGTACTTTTTAAACAGATAACATATTTTTCATGTTTTACATTACACGACATATATCAAAATATTGTAGTAGTATGTTTTTATTCTATTATCGTATGTTCACAGTCTTATTATCTGTTGCTAAACCATGAATATTCATGCAAATGCATATTTTCGGAGAATGCGAGTAGAGTAATGAAACTTCGATAAAAATTTATATTAGATGTTTATAAAACTGTGTTCTTTATTTCGCATCTTTTGTATTTCAATAATTGTTTAAGTATATGAATTTTTTAAGAAATGAGTTTTGTAGTATACTTTTATTTTCAATACATAGAAATGTGCCTACGCGATTTTATTATACATTGAACGATGTTTCTTTCACTTTCTGTTTTCTTCGTTCTAGTATAACATCGAAAGGATTGAAATTTAGGATACGTTCATTGGATATTTTTTATTTCTTTAGATGAGCACTATACATATGTACATAAACTACACTGCGCTGCTTAGTAAAATTATCCTACCTACAATTTTGAAACTGAGGAAAACTGAAGTTTTTTGTTGTTTTCTTTTTTTAGCCAGTTTTGTTTTTTTCATTTAGTTTGCAATACTTACGTCATTATTTTGTAAAAACATGCATAATATATTCGATATGTAAAAAACACGGGGCAATATTTCTATATATTTTAAAAAATGAGCAAATGCTAAACATTTCAGTTAAAAATACAAGGACATCGTAGTCAGTCAAAAGAAGATAAATACGTAATACATATAACATTTTAGATATTTTGTTGTAAAAGCTTGTGCAGGATGTTAAAAAATTATTTGTCATGGCTGTCAGACTTTTATTCCTCGTAACGACTTCTCCACGACGCAATAAAATGATTTGTCCTTACACTTCAAGAAGCAGGTCAATTTTGTAGTAACTCTTTTCAAGTGTGAAATAATTTTTGAACACCATATACATATCTCATTGTTAACTCTTACATGTAGAGTGTATTACGTTTACTTGTTTATCTTTTTCTTTCTAAGGTTACTTCACACAGTACTCTCAGATAAGCAGGTACGATTTGAAGATAGTTCGAGCGTTTTCACTTCCGTTATCAATTCGGGCCCGAAGGGAGTCGAATTCGTAATAAATTTCATTGAAAAAAATTACGAAAAAATGATCAGCTAGTAAGTAAAGTATTGTAAACTATACAAAAATTATTTAGCTTTCGCAGTAATAATTAAAATCATTTTGCAATATTTTTTCTGCAGCTTCCAGCAAATTTCCAGCGTCAACAGTATCGTAAACGCGATTGGAAAAAAAGTATTCACGAACAAAATTTATGCAAAGGTAATTTATTCTTTTTGTATAATCATTATATTCGTCCCAAACGAATCATTCTTTTCAAAAGATTATTATACATAAATATGAGATTTTTATTACAATATTGGATATGCGAATCTTTTATTTATCTTAAGATTCTGCAATCTGTAGCAAAAATTTTAAACCAGAGCTGTCTTGCATAATTGAGGTAATATTATTAGTGCCATTCTACAAGTTATAAATTACCTGATTATTTTATTTAAGAAAAAATTATAAACTTGTAAAGATTTGTAACTTGTCAAGAATTGTAATTTGTTAATTTATTAATATTATTAATTGCTAAATTGGTTAATGCAAGAATGCTCAGATAGTAATTTTTTATAATTATTTCTGAGATATCTCGCTTTCTATAAGTGTACCTAATTCTAATGAACGAGAGTATATATTGTAATTCCTCAACAAATTTAACATCGTTATTTCACATTCTTCGAATGTTATCGATTAAATTTTAACTAATCATTCTTTTCGCAGTATATCGAGTTACTCAATTTCTTAGACAAGAAACAGCCAATGGAAAACTTCAAGGCTTTCTCGGAGTACGCAAAACACGAATTAAAATGGGGCCAAGAAAATATCCCAGGGATATTCCAGTGGATCGAAGAACAATATCCATCGATGAATTATCGTTTACCAAAATTATTTTCTCCATTAAGATACAATATTACATTGTCTCCATATTTTGCCGAAAACAATTTTACATTTACTGGCAGAGTACAAATAGAAATGGAACGTAACGTAGATGATATATCCCATATAGTCCTCCATTCCAGCAAACTTGAAATCATATGGCTCTCATTGCAACCGAAGAACTCGACTTCAAACAATGAAAACAGCATAAGCGGTCTACGACAAAATAATGATACTGAGACGCTCACAATATTCATGAAGAAATTCATTCAAGCTAACGAACTTGTTCTTGATATCATATTTACTGGTAAATTGAACGATAATATGGAAGGATTTTATAGAAGTTACTATATCACCGATGAAGGAAATATTCGGTGAGTAAGGACTTCAGAGTAAGATTTTAAGACAAACAATTAGATTCCGGATATTTATACAAATTCATATTTTTACAAATACAAATAAAGAAATAAAATCTAAATATTCTAAATCGAATAATTTTTAATATTATCTCTGCTCGGTATATTTGTACCTATTGGAATTTTATACAATAATTTTATACTCTTAACAATACTTCAATTATTTCATGTTAAATTATTTCTTTTTAGTCACTCAGACATCAGAAAATGAACAAAAATGGACTTACTATTTTTTCCGTGTAGTTTTCATATATTTTCCAATATATATAGTTTCCAATTATTAAAATGAAATAAGAGTTTCTGTTTCACAAATAAGTCCACAGTCCACTACAATATAATATATGTATATATATGTCGGAGATGAAAGAACACCGGAGCCTCTCTTCGGAACTTGGGGAAAATCCCGTAATATTGTAATCCAGATTTTATCATAGCCATAATTAAACAATTGTCATTCAATCCGATTGTGTTTATTCGAGATTTGTAACAATGAGCTTGGGCTCGAGGCGACAATCAGTCGCCAACGTAGCCGCGGTCAAGGGA
>JACXIM010000125.1:121303-132542 GCA_014737505.1 Bombus sibiricus | reverse complement strand
TACCCCTTTGACCGCGGATTCGTTATGGAACCCATGATCATTGTGATTAGCGTCGCGAGTATCTAATTATCACGGTTGCTTGTCGAAATCTGTAATAATCATATTTGCGCTAGTCAATATCTTCTCTATTGCTTAACAACAATGTCTAATCACGACGAAGATTCGTTTCGCGCCCCTAACCCCAACCCTAATTATAATGCGAATCCGACATATATAATACTAATATAAAAAATTATATATATTATATATGTCGAATCTTCGTCGTAATAAGAGCCCGAGTCGTTATCGGAATAAGGGTAGTGGGCGCATAGTGAATCGTCGCTGGAACTATACATCTTCCTTATACAATCGAAGTGACGTTTATTAACGCAAGTATGGATTTTACAGAGTTGGTAAATAACCGCGGTGATTAGACACTGTTGACAATGGTCTAAGGTTCGATAACGAATCCGCGGTCAACGGGATAGCGAACTTATTATTTTCAATCAAAGTCTAAGTTAGACTATATGTCGGAACGTGAGATATTCACAGATCGCAGACACCACGTAACTCGCTGATGAGATCGTACGAGAGAGAGTGTTTCTCCGTCCCGGTGACGCTGCAGAGGAAAACTATATGGGGTGTGTCTAAGGACACGAGATCCTCGGATTCGTCGAGGAAAGCCTTCGTTCGGAAGGTGAGGGAAATTGACGTTGCTGTTAATTGGTCAATTTCCATATCGATGGTTAAAAAAGGATGCTAGTCGCCCTTGAGGGAAAATTGCTAGCGGGAGGCGCCATTCGCGAGAAAATAAGTTTCCCCTATCTTCCCGTAGTTGGGACAAAGACTGTCTGTTTGAAGGACTTTAGTTAACTAAATCTTAGGATTTATAACGGGCCCTCGAGCTAGCTGTGGAGATGCGTCGACATCTGGTACCCATCTTACTCGAAGAATAGAGTCTGCGTGTGGCGAGTCACGGGACAGAGACCGTTGGAATGTTTACTGTCGAGCGTTACAACTATTTCCTTTTTAAGAGGAGCTATACTATTACTGCATATCTTTGTTAGTCAAAACGTTCATCCCTTGACCGCGGCCTCGTTCGGCGACTGGCTGTCGCTTCGAGCCCAAGCTCACTATCACAAGTTTTGGAACAATTACAATCGGACTGGATGACTACAATTGTTTAATTACAGCTATGGTATAATCTAGATTACAGTGTTACGGGCTTTTCCCAGAGTTCCAAAGGAGAGGCTCCAGTGTCCTTCCGTCTCTGACATATATAATTATTATATATGTATTATATGTATATATTAATATATATTAAAATATTTATATACATATTAATTAATTAAATCCAAGTATATTAAATTACGTATCATTTAGTAGTACTTTCAGATTACAAAAATCACAAAAATTTTATATGTTATTATAAAAATGAAATGTGTAGAGTCATGTAAAGAAACGCTTCACTGGAAAATAAGGGTATGTGTCAATACATCTTATAGCCACTTTACACATGAAATTACCTTTTTATTTATTTCATATAATTAATTAATTCTTGGTTTTATATTTTAGTTTCCTATTTTTATTCTATTCTCTAATTTAAAAAATTCTGATATGTAAACAAACAACTCATATAACGGAATTTAAACTGTTGTGGAATTACTAAAAGAAATAAAACGTTATAGTCAACGCGACGTTTATTTTTAGTAATTATCTGCTTAAAAAAACAAAATGATCAATTATTTCAATAAGATTAACAATTGATAATTTACATATTTTATACCCAATGAATTATATTTATTTATTTTCTCTAGAATCGAAACAATGTAATGCATATGAAGAATTTATTCAATTACTTCGATTTATATTTTCATGAAGAATCAGTTGTTATTTGTAATTAATTTCTCTAGTTTCCTAATATCCTTTCTTGATTTTAGTTGGTTGGCTGCGACTCAGTTTGAAGCAACTTATGCGAGACAGGCTTTCCCTTGCTTCGATGAACCAGCTTTCAAAGCAAAGTTTGTAATAAACATAGAAAGACCTAAGGGTTATAAGGCGCTGAGTAATATGCCTAGAAATTCGCTAATTCCACTGATGTAAGTATGCACAGAAAAATATAAATATCATGATTATTTAAAAAAGAATAGAAGCAATAATGTACTTTAAGAAAAGCAAATAAATATTAAGTCAGAGTCATTTATATACAATAATACCATTATGATTTATTAATACAAAAAGTTATGAAATTCTAATATTTACGACAATGAAAAATTATAAATTAGTTTCATTTTCATGCATCTACATTGTTGTATATTTCTGTAAATCTATACTGTCCTATATTTTTTATGTAAATACGCATATGCTACGTTGCTAATGTCACGTAGAATTCAGGGTTGGATGGTAAAAGAAAGGAATACTGAGTCGTAACCCAACTATTAATCTTCTTTTACTAGACTTTTATTATAAATTCACCACTTACAAGTAATAGACTGACACTGAACCGGAGAAGAGGGCTGCGCAAGAACTACCCGAGCTGTCTGAAGTCTCGGCTTATATATATTTTGGTTTGAGAATGTTGAGGGGCTCGGTGTAGGTTGTAATGTGGAGAAGTGTCCGAAGGTCGGGGGTCGATGCTTTATCTATGATGTAGACTAAGATGTGTCGTAGCTTCTGTATAGGCTATGATGATAGGGTGGTGATGTGTCCAAGGGAGTCCGAAGCTCGGTGGTCGATGTCCTATCTTTGATGTGGACTAAGGTGCGTCACAGCCTTGATATAGGTCATGATGATAAGGTGGTGATGTGTCCAAAGGAGTCCAAAGCTCTGAGTCTATGTCTTATCTCTGATTACTGTTTCTGAGCGGATAGTCTTCTTGAGCGTGTGACACTAACTACAAATTACGTAGCACCACACAGTGCAAACTCTTAATACGCATCATGTTTTTTTTTTTGTAATACAAACATAAAGACAGTTTTGGTAGTGTGAGATTGAATGAAAGTGTAGTGAACCTTAAAGCTATTTTCCTGCAAAATAACAGGAGATATGATGTAATAAAATATCACGTTCTCTTTTGTACTTTTTTATTGTGCCCGATTAAACATTACACGTTAATATTATTAAGATCTACATCAAAGACTAACGTTGTCTTAACACAACATTTAATTTCCAATCTTTTTCAATCAATTTACATTACCGAGTATTTCTTTGACAGTGTAATTATAACAAGGAGTTCCAGGGATTTTTCCATATCTTTTTCATCATTTTCTTCTTTCATTTACCACTTACAATCATATGAAGTTTTGTAGAAATCGATGCATTTATAATAGCACGTTATGATTTTTCTAAGTCATACAAATGTTGTTTATATACAACAGCTCATAGAAGTACATAAAATTTTATTAGCATTTATACGGCTATCTTAAATATATGGATGAAATTTAAACCAATCTAAAAATGTATGTCGGGTTAAGATTGGAATTTTGGGCGTTAGAAGAATCTTCACTCGAATTGACCATTGTGATTATGTATTCTAGCTGATCATTATTGGTGCCGATGTGATGATTATAAAAGGTCACAGGTAATAGCGGCAATCGGACAACCGAAATGTCGATGACAATGAATTTAGGTTCAGTAACAAATCTACGGCCACGGGAAGGCGAATCCGATGTCATACACGATACGGGTGTGACTCAACGTACAAGTCGTACTCCTCCCAATAACCCTAACTCGACGCAATAACTAACTCAATAGCTAACTCAGTAACTGATTAACTCACTCGCAGACCAAATGGAACTGCCCTTATATAGTCCTCTCCCCACCTCTCGGTTCAATCTTTGTTTTTAAGGAGAGTTGCATAATTATTCCATACCTCTGTTATTACACGTCCCTCCCGTGACCGCGGCTACGTTCGGTGACTCCTTATGTCACTTCGAGCCCAAGCCCATCGTCTTAAACCTTCAGTACCCATATAACAATTTCTTAATTTTATTGCTTAAGTGTAGCTATCGTAAAAGTCTGGATTAGAGTATTGGGGGTTTTCCCAAACGTTCCAAAAGAAAGGCCCCGACGTCCTTTCATCTCCGACATATATATAATGTTCAAATTTAGGATAATTCAGGGATCGATTCTGAAGTCTGAAAATCGGGAATCGATTTTCAACGTCCTGAGCTACCGATCTTTCTCCGTCAATTTTCAATGTTTTAACTAATTACTCTTTCTTCTATGGTCTTGTCCATCTCTGATGTTGCTCTCTGTCCCGCTCCTCGCATGGAAGAAATTCCCTCCAGGTTTACGATTATCGTTATCCACTTCGTACATAGAATTTGAGATTCTTCTCAGAATTTTGAAAGGCCCTTTCCGGATTTCCTCCAACTTATTTCTGTTTAATTTGTTTCCACTGTGAGTGAAGACCATATCGCCAATTTTAAATTCATGCTCTCTTCTTTTTTTATCGTATTTCTGTTTGTTAGTCTTGAAGTTTTTTGTTGAGTTTTTAGATGCTTCTTCTCTGTCTCTTTCTAAGTCTATCTTATTCTCAATTATTTCTTTAGGAGCGATCTCAATTCTTTTCCCGTACAGTAAGTAGTTCGGAGCAAATCCTGTGACACTATGTCTGGTGTTATTGTATTCTTCCACACTTTCTTTTGCGATTTTTGTCCAGTTTTTCTTTTTTTTGTTTGAATTAATCTTGCATCGAATCCTGTTTACTAGTGTTTGGTTTACCCTTTCGTTTAATCCGTTCGAGGATGGACAGTCTGTCGAGGTGAAAATTAGTTTGATGTTCTTTTTTTTTGCGTATTCTTGGATTTCTTTGGATGTCAGTACTGGATATTGGTCTGCGAGGATCATTCTTATCGAGTCTGTTTCTCCCGTCGAATCTATAAGTTTTGTGATGTCGTCTGAGCGTTGTGTTTTTTATGTGGACATAAAAACAGCCCTTGAAAAATGGCCAATGAGAATATGCATAAACTTCTTCGGTGAGTTGTTATTAGAAAAACCTCCGACCGTATCAAATGACATTATATTTCAAACGGTTTTTTTGCTGGTCCTAATTTTGACATCAGTCCGATCGGTCTTCCCGTTTTGCTTTTATTCTTGATGCAGATTTCGCATTGTTTGCAGAATTTGTCGACTATCCGATCCATATTTTTGAAGTAGTAGAAAGGTCGGATTTTTTTTAGTATATGCTTCCTTCCAACGTGACCGAAGAATTCATGAACCGTCTTTGTGATGTGTTCGCCAAATTTTCGTGAGACGAATATACGTTGACGTCCTTTAATGTTTTTGAAAAATATTTCTGATTTTTTAATGAGGTTTTTTGTATTTTTAATATTTTTTTCGTTTTCTTTTTGATCTAGAATTATGTCCTTCTTTGTAATCATATTTACCATTTTCAAAACGTCCTCTTCATTTTCAAAACTTTCTAAGACGGGGTTCCTGGATAGTGCATCTGCTTTTACGTTGTCTTTTCCAGGCGAGTAGATGATCTTGAAATCATACTGCGATAGGTAGTGTATTAGGTCTCCTAAATTTTCATCGGTTCTTGCCTTGATTCTCATTGATTCTAACGGTTTATGATCCGAAAGAACAGTGAAATATCTACCGATTAACCAATGTTGCCAGTACTGAATCGCCTCTTTAATAGCCAGACATTCGAGGTGGATTGCTTTCTTCTTTGCCTCTGTTGGTTTCAATTTTCTTGAAAAGTATGCAACCGGATGTAACATCCCGTTGTCTCGAGGTTGCTTTAAGACAGCTCTTAAACCGTTTCCACTTGCGTCTGTATAAATGAATACTTCTTTATTCTGATCGTAAATTGAAAGGATTGGGCTTGAACAGAGATATTCTTTAATCTTCTGAAATGATTTTTCACATTCTTCGTTCCAAATAAATTCTACATTTTTCCTCAATAAATCGTGGAGTGGCTCCAAGAGTTTGCACGCGTCTTCTATAAATTTGTAATAAAAATGAATTTTTCCCAATAGTTGTCTCACGTTTTTCTTGTTTCTTGGACGTTTAAATTCTCGTATCACTTTGAGGTTATCTCTCTCTGGTCTCACACCGTCTTTTTCGATGATGTGACCCAGATATTTTACTGTTTTTTCTGCTAGTTTACATTTGGCCAGTTTTAATCGGAAACCTTCCTTTTCCATAACCTTCATCAACTGTTCTGTGTGTTTGATATGTTGATCGAATGTTTCGGAGAAGACTAGGATGTCGTCTATATAGTTTATGGAGAATTCTGTCAATCCATTTCTTCTGAGGATATTTGCAAGCACTCGTTGAAAGATAGCGGGCGAGATTTTCAGTCCGAACGGTAAACATTTCCATTGCCAGTGTCCGTTTTGTGTTATGAAGGCTGTCTTCTCCCGGTTCTCTTTTTTTATTGGAATTGACCAGAACGCTAAATTTATGTCAAACGTTGAGAAGAAATGGCAATTTCCCGCTTTGACTATGATGTCTTCTATTCTTGGGAATGGTTGTGATTCCGGAACTATAATTTTGTTTATCTCCCGGAAATCGATACACAGTCTATCTCTCCGATTCGACTCTTTTTTAAAAGCCAGTGTCACTGGTGCTGTAAATGGTGAACTTGATTTCTCTATGAGATCGTGTTCTAGTAATTTCGTGATTTGGAACTCTATTTCTTTCTGATCTGGGATGGAACACCTGTATGGTTTTTTTGAAATGTACCTGTTTTTGGTTAGCTTTATGGAGGCCTCTTGTAATTTTCTCGTTCCCACATCGAATTTGTGTTTGGAAAATATTTCTTTGTATTTCTCTATAAGTTGAAATACCTCTTTCTTTTGTAAATTATCTAAGTGTCCAAGGTTGTCTATAAATTTGTCCGTCTTCACGTCTTTGGTAATGTTTATCTCTCTTCTCTTCTGATTATTCTTTCTTTCTTCTTGGATATTATCTCTTCTTCTTTGTCACTTACTTTTTGAGTGACTCTTAAATTCTCATCTTGTTTTAATCTGAACTTCCTTATGACGTCTAGCCCTAGGATAAGGTCATATGTGAAGTTATCATTGCGTATTATATAAACGTCTATTTCTTTTTCTATTTTATTTATTTTCATTTTTAGTCTTGCCCGGTTGTTCATGAAGTCCTTTCCACTGATAGTTTTGAACATACTCTTATCTTCTCTTATGTCTGCTTTTATTTGATCAGTAATCTTTTCATTAATAAAGCTTGCATTAGCTCCAGTGTCGTAGACACCTTCAATCTCTTTTTGGTCATTGATCTTAACTCGCAGTTTTATCAGTGGTTCGTACTTCTCCGGGCTTTTTAGTTTTTTTCATTCTCCTCTGATGTTCTTGCTTTTTCATTTTCCGATGTAAACAGTTCTAGTGGATTTACTTGTTTGGGTTTCATCTGAGTGTTTCTGTTTCTACATAATTCCGCTGGGTGGAATCGGCCCGGGAAGTTCAGTGCTTCACAGATCGTACACGGTTGTTTTTTGGGTGGTGGATTTGCGTTTTTGTCCAGGTTTACCTTTCTTCCTTGTGTTTCTTTCCTTTTTCTTTGATCTTCATATTGTCCCAAAATTCCTATTAGGTCATTTGTTGATTGTACCCTTTCTCTCTCTATCTTATCTTGGATGTCGATAGGTAATCCAATGACGATCAGATGTATCCTCACGTCTTCAGGCATTTTCCTCTTTACTTCCAACATTAATCGTTCTTTCTCTAGAGCATATTCAATGAACGAACCTGAAAGGTATTTGAAGTTGTAGGCGTATCGTATTGCAGATCAACCTGTGTTGTTAAAAGTTTTGTGAAATGCGTCTTTCCAGTCTTCCCAGTTGCATCCTTCAGCTTTCAGCAGATTTGTTTCGCACCATTTTGCTGCTGTTTTCTCTAAATACTTTTTTAAACCTTTGATTTTTTTTCATCACTTTTTATTTTATATTTTCTGCATTCCTCTTCATATTCTGATATCCAGTCTGTGGCTTTTTGCGTTCCATCAAACTGTTTTATATTAAAATTTATTTCTTCCGTTTCACGCTTATCTCGTTTTTGGAGAGTCTCTAGAAGTCTCTCCATGTCCAGACTGGACTTCTCGGTTTCCGTCTTTATTCTCCTTGTGAGGGTAATTTCTGCTTCCTCTAGGAAAATGTCTTGAAATACGAAGTTTAGATCCGTATCGATATATAATGCTGCCGTCTCGTCATCTATTGTGAGTTTAACATTTCTATACTGGCCTACCTTGGTTAGACTGTTTGCGGCCTTCTTCACTGTTGGTAAATTGAATAACTGCTGATGGTGGTTTTTTGCTTGATATTCCGGAGGGAAAATATAGCATACTTCATCTTCTGGTCGTCTTATAGATTCTATACCTTCTATTTTCTCCCCTGTCGCGTTCTCGTTCATGACGATCCGTAAGTTAACTTTTAGCGGCATGGCGTAGCGAAAATCGATTTATAATGTTCAAATTTTGGATAATTCAGGGATCGATTCTGATGTCTGAAAATCGGGAATCGATTTTCAACGTCCTGAGCTACCGATCTTTCTCCGTCAATTTTCAATGTTTTAACTAATTACTCTTTCTTCTATGGTCTTGTCTATCTCTGATGTTGTTCTCTGTCCGTCCGTTTGGAAACACGTGTCTCTCAAAAATGGCTGTCCGTAAAACAAAGAAAGTCGTTCTCTCCGTGAAACAAAAGAAAGTCGTGCTGTCCGTGTTTGAACTCCTAGGGAGTTTTACATATATACAGAAGTTATGAGATATTTGCTGTAAACATATATTTAATAAAAAATTACAATTCATCATGAATAGCATTGATATATAATAAGTATTATAATAATGGATAAGTGATAGTATAGATATTTTTGTGGTTTTTGCGAAATACATATATACTTATACCAAATATCTTGTAATTTATAATAACAGATTCGTTTTAAACTTTCCCAATATAATTATGGTAGTTGGGTTACATCACAATATTAATAAGAATGACTCATATAAAACGCATAGTACATATTCATCGAAGGTGTTTACACGTATCCTTTACTTGCGTGAACCACTGTATATCTCTAATTTGTGAATGACCTCCTGTAAAGTATCTGCTATTCCAATACATTTTTTATATTTAGATGAAACAATCTGTATACCATATTACTTCACGTTTCTAAATAATATTCGTTTGAGCAACACATTATTCTTCTACTTGATCTTTGGGTTAATGGGTTAATAGATTTATATTTGTTATAGCAGGAACATTTCACGAAAATGTAATATATACATTCTAACTTGTACTTTCAGTACATCCGATCGTGTTGTAGAAACTTTTAAAGAAACAGTCAGTATGTCAACATACCTGGTGGCATTTGTAGTCAGCGACTTTGATCCTATAGTAAATGCATATTTAGGCGTAAACATATGGGGTAGACCCAATATTGCTCAGAAAGGCTATTTAGCGCAAATCGCAGCAAGGAGAATCCTTGATTATCTTCAGATGGAAACAAACCATGAATATACATTGCCAAAATTGGATTTAGTCGGAATTCCAGATTTCTCAATGGGTGCTATGGAAAATTGGGGCCTTGCTACGTTCAGGTAAATTGTATTGAGTTATTTTAAGAGAATCTGTATCTAAATTAATCACTTATGAAGGGTTCATTTTGTTCAATTTCTAACTGATTCATAAATGAATATAAAGGATTCATTCAATTGTTTGGTTTAGTGGGTATCAACCTGATCTTATTATCATTAGACAAGATACATTTAATGAAATGTGTAAATTACTTTCACAGAGAGTACGGACTCTTTTATGACAAGAAAGTAACATCAGCTAAACATAGGGTCTATATAATTACTATAATTGCTCACGAGATCGCGCACATGATGTATGGAAATCTGGTCACCTGCGATTGGTGGGAACACTTATGGTTGAACGAGGGTTTCGCCGAATATATGCAATGGCGTCTTGCTGAAATGGTAAGCCTTTATTGAACATGTGAGATCCCTTCGACCGTAATAAACATTGGACATTCATACACGTTGCTATGAATATTTCTGGTCTGTTGAATATTATGTGGTTTGGGGGTGTGTTATTTTTTTACACAAAGTGAGTTATAAATGTTTCAAGGGATGAATCTATACATTAAAATAAATAAAAAACGACATATGAACATATGTCTTACGTAGTTTTCGAGTTATAGATGACACTTCACTCCCTGACGTATGGACATGTATTTATACCTCATCCTGTATATAGTTAAACTGCCATTTTTCTTTGATAGCTATGCCAATATTCAACATATCAACGTGCTAAACTGTCTTATTTTAGGCTATAGTTGTATTTGTAGGAGCACAACGGTTTTAACTATTATATTATATTCTTTATTCATTTTATTGAACACGAAAGTATCTGTGCGTTTTTGGAAATCTTTGTCTCTACATCACTCACACTTCACGTTTCAGTTTAAGATTATCAAATCAAGAGAAACGACAATAAAACTTTAGCTGCTATTAGCGATTTAATTGCATTCTTTTTTCAATAGCCTGCATAATAAAACAAGCAACCAATATTTCTATACTAATTTCGGAGGCGATCTATTGTACACTCTTTTGGTACAATAAATCCGTAGATAAAATAAATAATTTAATTAAGATATATTTTTTTAAACCAAAGAACTAAAAAATATAACAGTTACAAAATTCATTACAGTTCGAATCAGACTTTGGTTACAACGACTTATTTGTGGTTGATGAACTACAGCCAGCGATGGAAGAAGATGCCGTGCTGTCAACGCATCCCATGAATAATGCAGTTACTACACCTGACGAAATCGAAAAAATTTTTGACGCCATTACTTATGGAAAATGTAAGTAATTGTGAAATTTTTATAGTTTAGAATATGATGAATTGGTAACCACATATTTTTTAAATAATCCCAAGGAATTCTTAATCGATATATATTGATCAGGTTCGTCTGTTTTGATTATTTTGTTTTAATTGACTAATGCCTGAATATGATAACAATAGGTAATTTGAATTACTTACTAATGAAGATAAACATGACATAGAGTTTTAATTTAGTACGGAGTTTTGTGGGTATCTTGAGGTCACGATGGATTGTTTCGTTGGTAACATACCAAGGTGCATCTATTAAGGATCTTAGAGTTTTTGATTGGAATCATTGGAGAATTTCTATGTTGGAATTACTCGCTGTTCTCCATAGTTGGATCCCATAGATCCAAACAGGTTTTAATATGGCTTTATATAGCATTATTTTACTCTGCATGTTTA
>JACXIM010000125.1:81882-115757 GCA_014737505.1 Bombus sibiricus | reverse complement strand
GGTTTTTAGTAGTTTGGTGAGCCTTCTGTATGCGTCTGGGTTTGACGGCAGAATTTTGACGTTGTAGTAGTTAATTTTTAATTTATAGTCTTCTTTGCTGATGTCTTTCTCGATGGATTTGATCATGGTTTGTATGTCTATGACATCGTCAATGAAGATTGGCGGGGGTGGGGGAATTCTTTGAGTATGTTGGTTTGTTGGAGTTTCGGCTATGTCTATGGTGTCGCTTGTGGATTCCAGTATTGAGAATCTATTATAGGTGGGCACGTGGTTATTTTGACTGTTGTTTGCGTTTGTTTTACTTGCTTCCAGTTTGCGTTTTTTTTATGTTATTCGCGTCGTTAGAGTGGAGGGAAACATTGTCTCTTTGCCACGGGGGAGGAAAGGAAGTTTGGGCCATCATCGAGCTAGTTAATTCAATTTGAAATAACTAGTCGAGAGGCTATGGTTCGGGCCAGAGATTTGGAGCGTTGGGTTTTCCACTAGTACGTTTTGAGAACACTTGGTTATGTTTTTTGTCGATTCACTTTCGAGGGATGGGCGTCACGTGTTGTTTTACGAACTTCACAGAGCACCAGACACACGTCTGCACGCTTCGGCACTCAACAGCAAACTGAACGTAGAATATCGTAAATTTTTTTTCTGTAGGAACTTTTCACTACTAACCTTGTTACGTTACATGTTTTAGCGATTTTAGAATTTTGATAAGAGGGTAAAATAGTCGTAGAAGGATAGAATCATTTCGAGAGCCAAAGAGAAACGTTATGAAAATTGTATAAACATAAAGTTAGAGTTAATTCTAGATTTAGTATAGGTTTAAATTATTGTGCTGTACATTTTTTTAGTCCTTTCCATTTTTAGGTCTTTGAACTTTTTTATAACCTTTAGTTTTGTATTCTTTATTATCTTTTTAATCTTTTTTATTTAATTTCAACGCAACTGATTTGAGCTTGTAGTGTGTACAATGCGTGTTGTATATATCGTGTTTACTATGTACTTTGTTGGCAAGAAAACAGAGGATATATTGAACATTTACTGTAATATAAAATGCCTAGAATGCCATTTTCGTTACGACTTTTCTGTGAACAGTCTCAACACTCGCAATGCGTGTGTGATTTTTCAATGACATCCGCGGACCAGATGATGTATGAATTCAAAAACAATCTTTTTCCCTACGATTTGTACAAGATATGTTACTGCCCATGTATCGTTCGATTTAAAGATATCTGCGCACCCGACTGCTTAGGTTGACCTACTTTCATTCGCGTAAGGAGATTTGCTAGCGCACAGGGATATTTCGACTGATTTTTAATTGCCAATAACTAAAAGCCGGATACGCAATTTTTGTATTCTTGGTTTTCTTTTTAGCTTCAAGAATCGGCCCTTAAATTTTTTATACCTGTAGCCGAACATCCTGTATGTTATAAGGATAGTTGTTTAGAATCATCCCCGTATCTCAAGAACATCAAAATCGGCGGGAGTATTCACCTGTAAATAATTATTGAAGTTTGCAACATTATTATGTATTTAAGACTAAGTATTTCTTGGAATTTTCTTATATAAACATGAACTCCTATTGTAATAATGGTAGAGAGACATACGCGGGCTCCTATTATATGAACGACCTGGTTATATAAATCAATTTGTCCCCCAGTAAGTTCATAGAAACGAAGTTGTACTTTATCAGACAACTTTTCATAAATATCAAGGCATTTCAAATCTTAAGTAAACTTCCGCCTCTGGTACTTCTTATTCGTTAACATCTTTTTCTGCTCCTCTTCTTTTTCTACTCTCGCAATTATCACCTCCTTTTTTTCTATCGCTTTCGCCCGCTCTAATTTACAAGTTGCCTTTAGATCCTTATCTGCAAATTTCCCTATTTCTTCTTTTATTTCTTTGTTGTCTCTTTCATCTATATTTATTTCCTTTATTATGTTGCTCTCTCTTTCCTTACTGTTTTGTATTTCTATCACGCTCTCCATATCTTTTATCTTTACTTGTTCTGCTCTATTAATTGCTTCCTCCTGCATTCTTTTTCTCATATTTTTTATTATCTTAGAATCTACATCTTCCTTTTCTTCTTCTAATATTCTTAGCATTATTTCGACTGCCTTTTCCAAGGAACCAATTCTTCCACGTAATTGTCCTTTTCCCAGGTATCTTCTCTCTCTTTCAGTTACCTTTCTATTTCCTCTCTGTACTTTCTCTCCATTTCTCTCATCTTTCTCGTCTCTTTTCTCATTTCCACTAATAGTAACGTGATCTCTTTTTCTTTTGTTCCTTCACCCCTCTTACATTCCTTTCTTTTTGCTCCCACACTTTTTTCTCCTTGATCTTCTAATATTTCCTCTTCTCTCTCTCTTCACCCGTCTATCTTCGTTAAATATTCCTCAATTCCCCTCTTTTCTGCCGTTATTTTCTGTCCTATTCTGACCAAATTTTTCTCTTTACTGTTCCCTGCTTATGGACCACTTGTTCCCTTCCTACGGCCATCTGATCCCTTTTTACCAACCTTGTTCCTTCCCTTCCTGCCATTTCTCTGTACCTTCACCTTTTTTCACACCTAACCTTCCTCCTACACTTTTTCCTTTTCTGATATTTCTATCTCTTATTTCTATCTCTTTAACTCTATTCTCACTTTCACGTCCTTTACTTTTCATCTATCTAATAATAAATACACTTAAATACACTTCATATGCTCGCACTTGTATTAACGCTCACTTCCCACTTTGAGGTAATAATAGAATCTGACATTATAATTTCATTAATTGTTTGTATAATACAATTAATCCTTGTCTTATCTACGTTTGTCGTATATTCCGATCAGTATAAAGTAAAGTTATTTAAGACATACTAACAATAAGTAACTTGTCTTGTAATTGAACAAATTCAGTCGTGAATAATTTTTGAGCGATTTACATTTGAAAACAAACTATATATTATTATTAGTACTGCTATATTTATAGGATCATTATCAGAAATATTAGAAATTAGGATTTCCAGTGATTTCTACTCTATATGATAAATTTATTGATAGATGGATTTATTTACAGTGGATTAAACAGGCAACAATGGTTATTTAATGTGAACTTAATGCAGTAATGTGATATAACTGAGACATCTAAATTGATAATTCACAACTCATAACTTTCTCTCGACTCGAAACTAACTCCTCGCAACTAGACTCTTAATTAACGACTGACGATAATCGTCTTTCTCCCTCAAGCATTCCTTTATTGTCTTCTCATACCCCCACCACGTACCTATTCCGTAACCGTCCGCGATCATGGTCACGTACGCCTTCTTCCGCGTAATTATTTGACTGAAGGGCCGAAGACATATTGATGGGCCGTTTGGTCTATTGAAGTTTCCCGACCCTTTCGGCCTGTCGGCACTTACGCTTTCCCGCAACACTGTTTATATTTCGTCGGGTATTTCTTAGAAAATCTTTCCACGATACTATATATCGTTATTAGTATAGTATTGTATTGTATATTGTTATTAGTATCGTGATAAGTAGCCAAGTTTTCTATGAGGCTATAACTTCTAGGTACTCATAAAAAAGTAAGAAGTTTGTTCAAACACTGTTAATATTCTCAGCTGTAATTAACATAATACAGTAACACGTGCATATTACTTAATTTTTAGAAATTATTTTGTTGTTAATATCTCTTCGCTGACTCAAATGATCCTATCATACAGTTATTTGAATCATTTTTTCATTTTTGATATTTTCTTGCTGAGCATAAAATATATGATATATAGACAGTTTGAGGTTAAATAGTTTCGCTGGAATATTTTCTTACAGATTTTGTTGAAAAATTATGCCATAATCTGTTTCACTCTTGCACATGAAATTATTTCATTAGCTATTTAAAATCAATAAAATAATTATACTTATGATATGCTAATTAAATTACATTCTGTTAGAATTATGAAAATATTCGCATACTTTTGAGCGATAGTGCCACTTATAGTAATTCACGATGTGATAAATAATTTTTGTTAAAAATAATTGGCGTACATCGCACAAAAATAAAAGACGCTGAAGTATCTTTTTTGCTTTCCTGGAGAAAGACAAACGTGGACAAAGGTCGTTTTTGTTATGATCTTTTTCATATACTACATATGAATTCCTAGGTAACTAGTAGATACCAAAGATCAAACACCTTTTGGAAATAATTTTTGCAGAAAAATTTCTTTACACCAGAAATTTTCGAGGAATTCTGGATACCCATTACGATGACAACCGCTTCTAAACTGAATTTTTCGGTTACTACGACCGATACTTGGTTACAAGGATCTCCAATAACCATTCCATACAATTCCCAGGAAGAATGGTTTATTTTGAATATTCAGCAGAGTGGTTACTATCGAGTGAATTATGATACTAAATCATGGAATCGTTTGATCAATGCCTTAAAGAGCGCTGATCATACACTGATACATGTGACCAATCGAGCTCAAATTATCGATGATCTCTTGAACCTGGCACGAGCTGATTGGATCTCCTATGACCTCGCGTTGAATGGAACAACCTATCTGCTAAAAGAACAAGATTACATACCTTGGAAGGCATTTTTCACTGGAATGAATTTCCTTCTGCAACGTTATCAAGGAAATCATGGAGAAGATATGCTGAAAGAGTACATTAGGCTATTGGCAGCTGACCGATTTGAAAAGCTCGACTTCGAAGACAATAATGACGAAGAATTCCACATGGATCAATTGAACAAAGATTTGATCCTATCCTGGATGTGCAAACTGAATCATACAGAGTGTGTGGATAAGTCTATCCACCTGCTCGCCAAGTGGCGCGGAAATGATACATATACGTAAGATTTATTCTTATTGACAGATTATGTTTATTTTTATCATATAGTGAGAGACAACAATATCCGTACAATCAAAATGTAGAAATAAAAGAAGAAATATTATTTTATTACTATACATATATAATAAATAAATAAGTATATTTTTTTATAATAAATGTAATAAATATAAATAAATATATATATATTTATATTTATTACATTTATATGTAATGTTACTGTTATATTACATTTATTACATTAATATATATATATATTTATTTATGTATAAATAATTATTATTAAATAATTATTTATGCTCATATTTTTAAAAATCTGATCGCGAGGTGATAAATCCTTTTTTATCATTATATGAGAAAGTTACATTATCTATTATCTAACGTTTGAGAATCTTGAGGTTTCCATGGCTTGGATTGTTATTATTCATACCATTACAGTTAGCATTGATACATTTGACACTGCTTTCTCTAACACTGTTTAAAGCTTCCTGGAAAAAAGCCATGTCCAGAAAGAAAAGATGGCAGTTTGAAATACTGTTAGAGGAAGGAATGTTAAACGTATTCAGTGCTAAGAGTGACAGTATGGATAATATCTGATATTTATTATTATGCGACGAAACTAATTATTAATTTGTAAAACATAATGTTTGCATTATAGTTATTTTGTTTCTCTCCTTTATTTCTCTCCTTTTCGGCGAATACACAACTATCTGCAATCTAGTACACATAGATAATGCCAAGTTCTTAACGAAATGTTATATTTTCTCATTCTGTTTTCAAAATTTTGTTCTTTTTATTTCTACATCTTAAATATATGAATTAATAATGTTTTTATCTTTCAATGTATTCAAGTAATAGACTAATACGATATCTGAATGACTACTGAATAACGACATCTGACTGATATCATTATACTAAAGACCACCTTAGTCGATAAATAATTAGACACTGTGTCCCACGATTCAACAGCCAAGCTTTGTGCATGTATAAATGTATACTGTGTAAATGGATATAATCAAATAAAAGTATTTATATAAGCGTAGGCCATGTAATGCTACATTGGAAAATTATAATAGAAATACAAAATGGGATCGTGTATTGATCACACGCATTCAAATCAGAAGCCATACCTATACTTCTAATTACAAAGACAATTTACCTTTAAGTTTTTATACAAATAATAAAATTCTAGAATGGATAATTCAATTGGATATTGTAATAAATTTAGTAAAATTTGATAAAAAAATTGCAACAAATAGATTTTAATATTTCAATAACATTATAAAATTAGATTAAAAAAATATATATATATCTACATTATAGGAAATTAAAGCAATGTATTAACAATGTATAATATTGAAGAGAAGCTTTACTAAATATATACTCTACAATTATTTTTATTCTTATAAGAAATATTTTAAAAGTTGTAAAATTTTGCAGTTATTTCTGCTATTTTTTAATGTTTATTTGAATCTCTTTCTAGAGAATTTCTAGAAATTTCACAGAATACAGTACATTGTTTGATAAGTATTGTTTTATATATGCGATTATACAATACTTCGTGTTGATGAAATTCGTTTATCGACCTCTGGACGTGTTAAAATGATATAAAATATCATCACGATAAATCTAGATTGTGAAATAAGCTAGGTTATAGATTATAAAGTATACATTATAATATGCATACATTATAAAATAAATTAATATATAGAAACTATTTAATTACATCGGTAGAAAAATAGGGAAATCTATTTCATTCGGGATATAACTTTCAGAATTTCGCCAAATGCCAGGACAGCTGTTTATTGTGCAGCCATAAGAAGTGGATCTCTAGCAGAGTGGGAATTCCTATGGCATCAATATTTGAAGACAGACTTTGCTTCGGAGAAAAAAATCATATTAGAGGCACTAGGTTGCTCCATGGACAAAGAAGTATTGAACTCGTAAGTTTAAAGAATACTATATAAACAACTATTACACAAAAAAATCTACATAAAGCTTAATTCAACAAAGATCATAATACACATACATATAATTCAATGGGAAAGTAGTTACAAGCCTCTCATATCAAAATTATAAAATAATTTATCTGACGATTCTTAAACAAATCGTAAGTTAACGAAAGGAATGATATAACTTATGCTATCTGAATATATTAGAAAATGTGATAAGTTCATTCGCCTTTCGATATTATTTGCATTTGGAAGAATATTGTAAAAATGTTGTCTATGTTAGCGGCAGTATACAAATATATAACAACTAGTATGCATAAATATTGCTTATATAGCAACTCATGAAAGTTTAAATATTATGGAAAATTTTTATGAATATATTATCCTTATTATACGAAGCATTCTGAGATTTCATTACTACTGTAGACATGATTGCTGTCATGATCGTATTAATGGAATTTGGAACGAATTTGAAATTGTATATAATATGTTAAATTTGTTATCATAGATGTCATTATATGTAACGTGATTATTAATATTTATTACCTACAAAAAGTTGAAAGTGTTTTTTGTAGCTGACACCAGAATTGTAGGATATCTTGACGAAATTATATTCTAAATCGAACATTTCCAAATTTCCACACATTATCACACTATCAAAGGGTTAAAATTGTGTGAAATTTTAGACATAATATACAATTTCAAAATGTTTTATATAATATACAAATATAAAATAAACAGCTAAATGTCAGTTGAGTTTTGAGGCTATTTGTTTACGTCATCATACACGTGAATGTAGATAGTGATACATGAGGTAAGGAACTATTTGTTAATTAATGTAGGTTTGGGGTTGATAATTAATCGATTCACACAGATTCGATTTATACTTAATATATTTCTCCACCTCGTACAACACGTCTTACCACACAGGATACACACAGTCAATTAACACGTGGTCGATTTCTAAGACAAAAGAGCGTCGCTAGAAGTCGTACCAACTTAGCTTGTAGTAACTAGCGATCATACCAACTTAACATTTCTTAACACTATTAGCCTTTTTTATTTATGCTGTATTTATAAAATGATTAAATCAAGGCTGTTCATCTACGTCATCGAACACAAGGCTGTACCAGGGCTCAAATGAAAAATCTAGATACAATTCTGAACTAGTGCGACAAGCCAGATTTCAGTATATGATCTGAGTGTATATGATTATACGAGTATATAATTTGGTAGTATAGTAACAAAGTACTTGATCTAATTTTTATTATTCATCAAATAATTTATGACTTACAATTTGTATTAAAAATATAAATATGTATATAATTTACGAAAACACCTAGATTTGCGTTATATAGTAAATTATTTAATAAACGCTTTTGTGTGATTAAAAATTCATATTATATACATATTTTACAAAATTAATAATTAAAATTAATATAATTTGTTCATTGTTCGAATTAATAAGAGTCACTGTTGACATTAAGAACATTATATTATTATATATTATATATAATATTATATTATTATCTTAACATTAAGAATATTATACCTACTAATGATAATGATATTTAGATTGTTCTGCAATCTTCCGAATTTTTTATTCACATCGGCTATCAATAAGTAAAAATTTTTAAAACATTAGAAATTTTTATTACAATTTTTTATTGCAATCTTTTTATTTTGCTGCAGGTATATTGAACATGCATTGACGTGTAACTATACCTCTAATATTCGAAAGCAAGATGTTAGCACCGTACTTGCTTCTGTCTACAATTCTGGAAAATTTGGAGTGGATGTGATGTTAGACTACCTAGTTAATAATTATGAAAATATATATAATTTGTAAGTTGATAAATAATTACACGAAACAATACGCATTTAATTAATGTAAAAAAAGAGAATATTATATACTTGTTTTATTTTCAGTTACGGGGACTGGGATGGCGTAGAACAATTAATTTCTAAACTGGCATCTCATATTTCAGTGGAAGATCAAATTACAAAGGTATATTGATTAACGTTTATTATGAACATACAGCAGACGTTTATGCATGTAAAAGTGCAAAAACTCCTAGAATGCACATGAAGCTATTCTTTGATTCCACAAATAATGCGTCCTTTATTTTTACACTTCGAATTTCTAAGATAATGCAATGGTGACTATTGAAACTTTAACAGTTAGAAAGATTGCAAATAATATTAACATTGAAATGATGAATATTAATGAATCATAAAGAACTTTTTATCATGACTTGATTTATCATAATGAATTTTGCACATCGAAAACATTAGATAAAAATGTAAGACATGTAGTATAATTGGAAATTATTATGTTATTCACTCTATTCTTCTAATTTATTGGTAGTACCGATAAATTTTCGTTCATTTCGATCACTACAAGATGCTATAGAATAGCGAATCTTAAAGTGATAACTGATATTTTGCATGAAAATGTTAACTTCTTTTTAAAATAGAAATTAAAAAAGTATAAGGAAGATAAAACATACTTTTAGAAAAATATACATAAATACTATATATATATGCAAACACATGGAATCACGTAATATATAAAATTCGCAGAGTATAGTACTCGTTCATTTAGTGGATCTAACAAATCTAGTAGATTAAGCAAACCTCCGCATAGGTTATTTCTTTAATTGTGTTCATAAAAATATAATTTTGTAAAAATATAAAAAATTATACTGTAATTGTCTTAAATTTTTAACATAATTCACGACGTTTATTCTGAATCAAGTTGGAATGTTACTGGTTTACTAGAAGAGTGACACAACTAAAAGTAATGTTTGCAAAAGCTCACGTTGAAACAGAAAATTGAAATAGAAAATTGTTTATAACTTGGTCATTTAGCGATACACAAATTGTTTTCTTTTAAAATTTACATAATAATTGCATTTCTATTAATTTTGGTTAATATTTGGGTTTTATGTGCCTGAAATAAAATAATGTTTATATATAGATTGTTAAGGTATGGAGAGAATTTGAAGAGGTATTACAAAGAACTTTATTCGAATATTTACACAACTTTGCTCGCCACGCGGGTTACCCGCCGGAGGCCTAGGGCACGAGATTTCACACTGCACATCGCTCTTTTTTCTGAACGGAGGCCTAGGCTATCATGCGACGCTCGCACGCATACTAGGGAGGGGATACATGCTTAAAAAGATGTGTTTTCGCTCTACGTTTCCTCGCTCTCGTACGTAAATGTACTATATATTCAACACACCTCCTTCCATTTATATTGTACATTTCTGTTAAGATGTGTTTCTCTATTTTACATTCATCAACAATCTGAATTTTTCGAACTTATCTTTGCATAGCGCTTTTTTAAAAATATCCGCAACATTTCTATCTGTGTTTATTTTAAGTATAGTTATCAGGTATTCCTTTATACACTCGTGAACATATTTTCGTTTTATTTAATTTGTACTTTAAAATTTGTCCAGCTGGACATTAGGAAAATTTTTCGAGCTTAATTGCTAAATAACATGTGGATGGCTACCCTCAGCGGGATACCATCTTCGAGTTTGACTATTTTATTTCTCTAGTGAGGTCAGTTTTTTTTTATATATTTGGTAGACTATTTACAATCACTTCTCTTTGAGAATTATAACTAAATTACTTTGGCGTGGTACTGTAACTTGGATTGTAAGAGTTTATAGTATGTTTGATTCTAGTTGAATCTAATGCTTCAATCTAAAGGGTATTGTCTTTTTAACCTGCCAAGTAATTGGGCAACTAGTGGGTTTCGGTGGTTGTTAACTCTTATATTATATCTGTTTCTGAACTTGGATATTTCTTCCTTAACCNGTGGGTATCTTGAGGTCACGATGGATTGTTTCGTTGGTAACATACCAAGGTGCATCTATTAAGGATCTTAGAGTTTTTGATTGGAATCATTGGAGAATTTCTATGTTGGAATTACTCGCTGTTCTCCATAGTTGGATCCCATAGATCCAAACAGGTTTTAATATGGCTTTATATAGCATTATTTTACTCTGCATGTTTAAGTTGGAGCGTTTGATAATGAGCCAGTAGAATTTTTTAGTTTTGTTTTCAGTTCTTTAGATTTATCTAGGATGTGCCGTTTCCATGTCATTCTTCTGTCTAGAATCATGCCCAGATATCTGACTGTATCTTTATTTGGAATTGAAATATTATTTATGATCACCTGTGGGCAGGATTGTTCTCGCAGCGTGAAAGTTATATAACCGGATTTATTTTCATTTATTTTGAAGCGCCATTTGTGGGACGACTTTTCCATAGAGTCGAGACCTCGCTGGAGAGTTGAGGAGACAATTTTCGGGTCTGAGTGGGATGCTAATAAAGCTGTATCATCAGCAAATGTCGCTGTGGTTATCTCTGTTAAGGTTGGTAAATCGGTACATTATGTATCGGTATATTATGTAGATGGTGAACAGCAGAGGTCCGAGGACACTGCCTTGGTGTATGTCAGCTTCTATTGGGAATTAGCGTCTAAGTATTTAATCATGGACAGCCTATTGGTTAGATATGATTTTAAGGTGGAGTAGTAGGTGTGTGATAGGATTTTCTTTAGTTTGAACAAAAATCCTTCATGCTACACTTTGTCGAACGTTTGCTGAATGTCCAAGAATACCGCAGAGCAATATTTTTTCTTTTCTAAATCTTGGCTGATTTTATGAGTTAGACGATGAATTTTCTCTATCGTAGAATGTTGCTTCCGAAAACCGAATTGGTGATCTGGCAGTATTTTAAAATCCTCGAGGAGTGGAAGGAATCGTTTCGNTTAGCATCTTCTCGAATAGTTTGGACAAGGTGGGTAGAAGACTAATTGGGCGATAAGAGCTAGTTTCGTGTATTGGTTTTCCAGGTTTCGGGATAAGAGTAATTAATGATATTTTCCAAGACTTAGGGTAGTATTCAAGACGAAGAATTGCATTAAAAATAGAGGTAATGAGAGCAATCCCTTTTATGGGGAGCTCCTTGATAGCTTTGTTACTTATCTGATCATGTCCCGATGCTTTCCTGGGACTTAGATGACGGATTAATTCTATAACTTCCAGAGATGAGAAAGGTTCAATAGGAGGAGACATCTGGAAGGGAGAGTGCAAGTATTCCGTTATTTCGGCGGCAATAGTGGAGGAATACGGTTTGAAGACATTAGTCAGGTGACTTGCAAACAAGTTGGCTTTTTGTATAGGGCTACGCGCCCATCCACCTTGCGGACAGCGATTTGAAGGGATTATTTGCGGAGGACGAGTGAGTTTCCTGTATGCCTTTCATAGTGAGCAGTTGGAGTCAGCTATGGGAGACAGATTAGCAAGGCATTTTTGAAAACAGTCATTTTTGTAATTTTTGAGGATTTTGGTTAGTTTTCTTGTTGCGTTATTTAGCTTATGCTTGTCTTCAGGTGTTCTATGACTTTGCCATACTCTTCTAAGTCTACGTTTTTCTCAGATTTTTATTATTATGTAATGGGGGTATTCATGTTTATTGACAAAACACTTAGTACGGGTGGAAGAATGGATCGCGTTTATTATGCTGGGGTTTAAATATTCCGTGGCTGCTTCTATATCTTCGTTTGTTTTTAGGGATATTGAGGCTGATGTTGAATGATTGAATACTTCCCTAAAGAGCTGCCAGTTTGTGAGTTGGTTATGAATAAAGCCATTAAGTTGATTCTCAATAATTGTTGAGTTAACTGTTGCTATGACGAGTGAATGATCTGAAGAGAGTTCCACAGAAGAGTTGATTTGGATGTATGTGGCGAAATGTTTTTAGTTATAAAGAAGTCTAATAGTCAGGTAGTTTGTTAGTGTCAGTGGGCCAGTAAGTGGGTTCGTTTGTACTGAGGTAGTTAAGTCTGTTGGCGTTTATACATTTCAAAAGATTTTTGCCTCTTACTGTGATAAGTCTGCTGCCCCATTGCGTATGTTTAGCGTTATAGTCTCCTCCAGTTATGAATCTATTGCCCAGGTTTTCGAGGAATTTATCGAAGTTTTCTTTGGAAATAGAATGTCTAGGAGGACAATATGTGGCTGATGTGGTGATTGGATCATGCCAATCTTCTATCGCTACGTTTGTAGCTTGGAGGTAGTCCTTCTGGAATGATGGAAGTTTATAGTGTTTTATGCTGGACTCGATGATAATTTCGGTGCCGCCGTGGGTCTTTCCACTGGGATGTTGGGTATGGTAAAAGTTATAACCATTTATTTTTAGGTAATTTTTATCGGTGAAGTGAGTTTCAGATATAAGCATTATGTCAATTTCTTGTTGTTTTAGGAAGAGTTCTAGTTCGTATTTATGTTGAGCTAGACCGTTAGCATTCCAAAGAGCTACGTGTATTGGTTTTATTTTACGTCAGAGCGTGTTAATTTGTCCACGATGATTGTAAGCAATGATAGCAAGTTATTAATTTGTTCTGTTTGTTTCACGATTAATTTTTCAAGCCTATTGAAGTTATCCGTGTTTTGTGAACTGGGAGCACTAATTTGTGATTGATCACTATAGATTTTCGGTCTACTTTGATTTTCTTGAACTACCTGTGCATAAGAGATTGAAGTAGTAGTGAATTTTTGTGGATTAACTGTTTGGTTGGTTAGGTCCTTAACTCTGGGTTTGGGGTACTTGTTTTTGTATAAAGTCTTGTAGGCTGTGCAACCTTTATAGTTCGCAGAATGCTCTCCTTGACGAAGGATGCACTTCGCAGCAGTTTCTGAAGATTCTGATCTGTAGGGTGAATACCTGCACATTTTACGCAGCTGTGATTGTGGTTGCAATATTTTTGCGTGTGACCATACCTTTGGCACTTTTTACATTGAACTATCTTTTTTTTTTTCTAAAAGGTGGTTCAATTTTTAATACCGAATTCATTAAACGATAGATATTATAGGCTTCTTTGTTATTTGGTTTTTGTTTTAAGTCAATAAAGAATAAGAATAGCGGGTTTTATGTGATTCTATGCCTTATATTGCTAATGTTGGTTACTTGGTTCTGCAATTTCTTGTTGTGGGGGATAGTTGCCGTATGTTCTGCTTCGAAGCGATGGAAACAGTTTTCGTTGTAGTTGTTTTCTGACTTCGCAGCCTTTATAGTTTGCTGAGTGGTTTCCATTACAGTTATAGCATTTTACTTTGTTCATCTTTCCTGTGTATGGGCAGTTTGTTGTTAGGTGGTTTTCTGCATATTTGATACACGCCGGGTTTCTATTGCAGTAGTTTTTTGTGTGTACGTATTGTTGAAACCGTATGCATTGCGGTATGTCCTTCTTATAACGAGGTGGCTCAATTGTTACTATTATGTTTAAGATTTCTTTAATATCGAAGATTTCTTTCTTATTGGTTTTAAGCTCAAGTTCTATTAGTAATAGTGGCAACGCCTGTTTTGTGTCATATCTGGTTATATTATTTATTGTTCTTGCTCGGTGTCCGATTTTTGCTAATTCCTCACATACATTTTTTGTGTTTGTCCTTGGGTACAATCCTCTAATTACTATTTTGTAGTTTTTTTCTGATTTGAGTTAGTATGTACGATATCCAGCGTTTTTCTCCTTTAATGCTATCGTCACTTTTCTGAAGATTTCTGGAGTTTTTATTTGTACTTCCACTTGTTCTAGTTTCAATTGTTTTATACCGTAGTTTTCTTTCCCAGCAGTGTCGTTCAATAATTCCGATAGTGAATCTATTATTTGTGCATCCATGTAGATCGGTGGTGGTTTAGAGATATGAGTTGTGACCTTTTCTTTTGGGTCCGTATCTATTTCTTCTATTAGTGAACCGAATGAATTTCGGAGTGGGATATCTTGTAGCCATTGTTGTTTTTCTGTATGTGATGTTTTCATGGCGCTTGGGCCTAATATTTACGCTTTTTGTGCGCTGTGGCTGTCTTCCAGTGTTCATCTTGGTGTGATAGTTCGTCTTCGTAGCTTTTTTCTTCTCGGCTTTGAATCGTTTTCATTTTTTTTGTAGCGTTATTTTTGTATATATATTTCCCCTTTGTTCGTTATTTTAATTGGTGGTATTTGCTGTTGCATTTTGTAGCTTTACCATTTGCCAGTGTTTGTTGCGTTTTCGTTCACCTAAGTTCACTGCTTGTCGCACTTTCTCTGAAGCACAATTTCTCACGTCTGTCTAGTTCGGCTGCTCAGGCAGAACTTTTTACAGCAAATGCGTTTGTTTTTCTTTCTCCTTGATTAAATTTATTTCTCATTTCACCTACTTCGATTTTATTTTTCACATACGCTACTGTTTGATCCTCGTCCTTGAAGTCATCTATGAGATCTCCTATATAGCTATACCATATGCTTCGAGTAATGTGTTTTGCATGTAATTCAGCTTTTCCTTTTCTGTCACTTATACACCCGCATTTTTTAATTCATTTATTAACTTTTCAAAATCGCTAAAGAATGAAGCTGAATCACTATACTTATCAAGCCTCATCTTTTCCAGTCTATTTCTGTACACAATTTGTAGTGCTGTAGATTCCTTCAAATACATCTCGTCGAACCTTTTCATTATTCTATATGCTGTTTGTTCTTCGCTAACAAATTCTAATTGCTTATTTGAGATTGCACTGTAAATTATATTTATTGCCTTCAGATTATTTTTACCCCAATCTGCATTATCTGTATTAGTTTTTACCCTAGTTATGACAGTATCACATCCTTTAAACCTCAGAAACGTCGTAATTCTTTTCTTCCACATCCTGTAGTCCTCTCCATTAAACACCGGTATCGTAATGTCCTTTCTATCCATTTTAATTTCTTGTTTATTCTCGAACATTCCTACGTGTTCGAAATCTTCCTATTCTCTTCGAACGTTTCTTCACTTCGTAAAACTCATTCATAATTAAATCACCCGAAGAAATCAGCAAACGAACAGAACCATTTCACACTGCATGTAGATCTTTTTCTCAACGGAGGCTTAGGCTATCATGCGACACTTATATACATACTAGGGACGGGACACATACTTGGGTATGTTTTTGCTCTACGGTCCCTCACTCTCGTACGTACAATACAAATTTACTATATATTCAACATAGATATATATTAATACTATTTATTATAGGAAAAAGAGCTAATACAATTTGTAAATTATAACATTCTTCTTGTTATGTAGCAATAATTTATTAGATAGAATAATGACACTTTTATCGTAAAAAAATTTACTTTTAAAATCAATTTTTTCTGATATTTCAAAGTTAACGATTTTTTAGACTTGTCGCTCTTTATTACATATAGAATGCAAATTAGAAACTATAAAATTGCGAAAAAGCTTACATAATAATTTAAAAATACAACATAAATACAAGTTTCACAGAAATAGATTTTTGTCAATCTGTAAATTATTTGTTAACATACAGTTAATCGAAACTCATAGAGGTCTAACTTATTTTTTATAAAACAGTGATATACATTTATTAGTATAAAAACATTACATTGACTCAAAGTATTTAACATTGAAAGAACACATACTAAAGGTATTCGAATAAATAGCACAGAAATTTTTATGGTTACATGTATTATGTGCGTCATATGAAACTTTTCTAAATTTTATAAGTACTGTACATTGTGAAACGCGAAGATCATAATTATACTGGTAGAATATAGACCTAATAAAAAAGAACCGTGCATAGAGATTACAACATATTTATTGTGTTACATAACACAAATATACATTTAATAAAAAATTAGTATAAAAAAATAAGAATTGTCTTTTCTGTTTTATGGAAAGAATTATTGGACTTTATTAAGTAAGTTTTTCTGTATGTGCGTATGCAAATGTTTTCTTCTATTACTATTAATACTTACAATTATACTAATACTTGATATTATTGCTTATTAATATAATGAATAATTGATTGTTTAAATATCTTGATGGTCTTTGCGAGGCTTATTATTATTAAATATGTTGTAACCACTATACAAGCCATTCGGCTACAGGTGTAGAAAAATTTAAAGGGTGATTCTGGAAGTTAAAATAAAATGAAAATTAAGAATAAAAAAATTGTGTTTCCGGCTTTGTTTTTTAGCTATTAAAAATTAATCGAAATATCTTTGTTCGCGAGCAAATGTCCTTACACAAACAACAGTAGGTCAGCCTACGCAGCGGAATGCACAGGGATTCTCAAATCTAAAGATACATGGCCAACAGCTTACCTCGAAGAAGTCGTAAAGAAGATTATGATGTTTGAAGACGTAAAGTAACTTGCGCGACGTCTTGTGTGAAAAATCATAGATTAAATTATATCTGCCTACTCATTAAAAGCCGTAACAGCATATCGAAAAGCGCCTCATGGAAATTTCGAATATAAATCCTTATTCTTTCCTTTTCCTCGAGTATAAATCCTAATCCTTTGCCTCCATAAATAATTAATAAATAATAGTATACAGAAACAATAATCATACAAATTTCATACATGCAGCGCGATTATCCAGTCCGCGGGTGGATACGCATTAAATCACATACGCATTAAATATTCTTGAGGTGCCACTAAATGTGGTCGAACGCTGTCATGAATGAACCACACACATTTGTATAACTTGAACAAGGTAAGCTACTGCCCATGTATCGTTCGATTTGAGGATCCCTGTGCACCCCGATGCTTAGGTTCATCTCCTTTCGTTTGTGATTTTTAATTGCCAATAATTAAAAAACAAAGCCAAGAACGCAATTCTTAATTTTCGTCTTATTTTAGCTTTAAGAATCACCCTTTAAATTTTTTTACGCTCATAGCCGAATAGCCTGTATATATTTTCAGATTTATTATTTTACCAATATAATCATGATAGTGCTGCCTCTCATTACAGTGCTAATGAAATTTCGAAATGTTTCGTACAATACACATAATATATTTATAAAAAATGTGTATATATAGGTATAAAACTAAAGGAATAATGCTTGTAAGGATTTAAATACGCGACTAAATGCAAATTTTCAAAATCTTGGCTTACAACATTATAATTTTCAACTCACGACATAGTAATAAAATTGGATCAAAGGAGAAACAGTATATATTAATGTCTTTATTTATTCATTTTTATTTGATTTACCAACAAAATTTCAACAATATATGAATATAATTATTGTTTTAACAAATATTGCAGCTGAACGAGTTAAGTATCAAAATGGGCTACATCACAAACATAGTAGTAAGCATCAAAGCTGCGAATACGTCTGCTTCGAGCAACCTACAATGGTATCGAAATCATTCCAGTGTGATTAATGATTGGTTGCGCGAAATGATTCATGTTATGCAAGATAAAAATCCAGCTCCTACAGTTGTTGCGAATAACATAAGTATAATTTCTATGACAGTATTTTCGTTAATCGCTTACATAATGAGTCAATAATTATTACATACATACGTGTATATTAATAAAGGTACATATCATACGTTCTTTGAATGCACATTAATATATATGCATATTAAACAATCTGTAAACTATGTTTTAAATATACTGTGAAATTTAAACAATTAGTATTAACGGTACTATTTTAAAATAAAGTTATGTACATTATTTTATAAATATAACAATGATCTTTTATTTTCACCTGAATTCTAATTTTCACTCTTCATATTGTAGGACACAGGATAAAGTAAATAACCACAGTTTAAACAAACAATAACGATTATGAACTATATTAACGTATATCTCGAACAGAAACATGAGATATAACTTTTAAGCGAAAACGTGGTGAAATCTCCTCGACCGTACGTAGCATGTAGCTGCGTCTTAGATAACACTAATTACCGATAGTTGAATCAAATTAACATTTTTTTAGGGATAAATTGATAGTAGAAATGTTTTTGCAGAATCTGATTCCGAGCGATATTTAGAACAAAATAAGCGACTTTGAAAAAATTTTCCACCGGTACTTCTTAAACAAATATCGGTTAAACATAAAAAACACGACCTTTTTTTACACTTCGTTGTATACGTTAGAAATTATTTGTCGTGAATAAAAGAGTTTCAGTAGACAGTTGTATCTAATAAAATTATCTTTAAAATAAGACCTATTATATTACGATAAGCCTATTGTTAGGCCGCAAATTAATAAAAAGTGCGAAGAAGTCTGAACTTTCGCACGTTCGCGGGGAGACGCGATCTCGTAAAAGCGCGCCAACGGGAGTCGTAAATTTCCGTTACGATTGACTAATCGACGCCGCGAATCGTTCGATCCCTTATTTCTTTTGGAATAATAAGGGTGATTAATGAAATAGACCGCTGCGATTAACAGAGGATTTATATTTGTAGAATCCAACAGCTAAGTGTAATACAGAGTATGTATGTTATTTAGGAGTGCAATGAATGAGTACGTATGGTTGCGTTATAGATTGACGTGATGTAGACTGTACGAGTATCGGATAAACAGAGTAATGCGTTCTCGTAGCATTACGGAAGAAAGCTCGGTGTGGGTGTTCCTTTTGAACTAAGGACGCGGATTCGTTGTTTACACTTACCGTTAGGAAAGTGAGGGTAACGATCCGCGATGCCCATTGGTTATAGCCAAAGTTAATAATTGCCGATAGGAGGTGAAAGACTCCTACCAACGTGGCTCGTGGGTAACCTTATTCATGGGAAAACCCCGATTACCCGTTAGGGAAATATTCGTTTTCTCCGTAATTAGTACGAACGCATAATAAACCTAATGACTGTACCCGGGACCATCCATAAACCGATAACACTTACGGAATAACGATTCCGTCAACGTTAATAGAAGTTAGATATAGATGCCAAACAAAAGGCAAAATAAAGGTCTAGGTTTATGGTGGATCCTTAGGTTTATTGGGGTCTGAATAGCGACGCAGACCCTTGGCGACCAGGTAGCTAGTGTCACGTAAAATGACACAAAAGAAATAGAAAAATAAAAAAAGGAAATTTAGAATGAAAAATAAAAAAAGAAACTTTATTTTTTTTCTGACACAGTTCACAAATTTTACTTCCGAGCTCTAGGCGTGACTTTTCAAGACTGACTCTTACAACTCGATTTCCGATCGGACTCGGTTATTTGTCTTTTGTCACCCCTCAATATCCCCACCATCCACCCGCTTGTTAGGCGTCCGCGACCGTTGCCACGCGCTCTTTCTTCCCGAATATTCGGCGGAAGGACCGTTGAGATATTGATGGCTCATTAGGTACTTTGGCGACATACACTGTCGCCGAACGCCGCTACAGCTTTATGCCCGTCAACAGTCCATCGGATTGAAAAAGGGTGCCGGTCGTGACACTAGAGACGTCGCGCGGACCGTTTCACGCGACGTAACAAAGTCCGTTTTCTTAAATCGCTTATAACTTCAATTAAAATAGTCGTAGAATATCGAGGCTCTGTGATATATATGTCGGATTATCATTAGAATTGAGGGCGCGTAACAATTCTTCATTTGAATTAGGCATCGTTTTGTACAACAGAAATTATATTTACAGGTATAAATATGACTTTTTACAAAGTTTGACGAATAACCGTGATGTTTAGACACACAAGATGCTATTGACAATGTTCTTGGGTTCAATAACGAACCCACGGTCAACGGGATAACTCTTTACTAAACGTAGAATACTTTGAAGCACAATATACGTTTGCTGGGACGCTCGGTATATACTGATCGATATGTATGGTAACTTTCTAAGGCGATCGCACGAATAATAGACTGATGAAAATTTTCCTCGCTTTACGATTGCGTTTGTTTGTTACATACTGGTTAGAAGCATCGAGAAAATTCCAATCACCGTTGCTAGGCAGTTTCTGCCTGGAGTTTGATTATTAATACAACGTGTGTCCCATTTTATTGACACCTCCGAGGCAAAATCACACGTGGCTAGGCCCATTCTCGAGGCCGTATGCCGCCACAATCACATTTCTAGGGAGAACCATACAACCACTTCACACTTTCGTCAAGCAAAACGTCCATCCCATGACCGTGGCTACATTCGGCGACCAGTTGTGTCACCTCGGGCCCAATCCCACTATCACAAATCTCGAACAAATACAGTCGGATTGCATAACAACAACTGCTTAATTACGGCTATGATAGAGTTTAGGCTAAAGTATTAGAGGATTTTCCCAAAATTCCAAAGGAAAGGCTCCGGTGTCCTTTCACTTCTGACATCTAAATAGTCATACCAAAATAGTGTAACATATTTTGAACCGATCCGTTTGTTAGTTTTAAAACAATCGACTTGTCAACTTACGAAACGGGCAATTTTTAATTTGTAATGAAAATATAGGTCTTTCTTTCTGAAAGACCTATATTTTGATATTCAAATGAAATAAAAATTTTTTCATTCAGTCGCTTAACTAAATCATAGCGATAATCATTTCTACATCACTGTAAAATGCGATAACTTTCGCACTTTTCATCCTACTACAGTGAAATACGTTTCAGTAAAAAAAAAGTCGTTTCTCTAGGACCAATTGCATCCAAGATAAGTTTTCTTTCAAAAATCGTCAACGCCAAACTATTAAACGATAAAAGATGCAACAGACGTCGTTTTACAGTTTATTACTTGTATTATACGCGGATTCTTTTTGTATTGATGTTTCATATTGATGTCCATAAAAATTGGATTCCGCGATTTATGACTTCACTGCGCAAAAGCTATAACTCATGGAAAAAACACGCTGTCCCGACAACTATAGTATCTAGAAACATAATTTTGTTTTAATCTGTGATCAGTGAATCTGCCGCAGGCGCAGATAATAAGCTACATTAAAAATTCAAGGGAACGTTTCGGATTCGTGCCGTTTTTCCGAATGATCTCTATGACGCAGAGGATATGTGGGAAGAGGTAAAATGGTTTCGGATAGTGATCGCTGCCGATCGGATGAACACTTGGATCACGATACAGGACGACGACCGACGAGAAGGCCATCAAGGATACATAGTACATGGTACGAATGTCCTTACATATATGTTTCTCTCTGTGTGCACAGAAAGGATTCGTGAGGACCCTGTGTTGGACCGCAGCGTTGGAAATATGGAGCCGATGTTGATGATATGTTGATGACATGGTGGTTACAGTATCGCGTAATCATATCTAAGATCTACATGTTTAAGGTTGCCTCGATGACCCAGAAGAAAGGTGCTACACCTGGTTGTTAGAATGGACGCGACCAGTCCTGGGAACGCAATCGGGCAAAACCTCGGGTATACGAGGTGGACGCGGCCCGTCTTGGAACACCGAGGATGAAGTCGGATGACCCCGGATATCAGTTCAGAACGAGACGCGGTCGTAGCCGATCTCAGAATATAGCCGGGAGGAAGATGGATTATGATCATGAGATACACCTATAAGAAGAGGGGAACCGAATGAGCCATCATTTTTAAAAGTCTCCCGGCGACAATCAAACGCTCTGTGCTCTCGCCTAATTATACTTTTAGCAATAGATCATAGACAGCGAGCGATATTTGATTATGTACGTTGATAGTAAACGTACAACACATCACACTGTTGCCATTCTCGTCTGTTCTCGTGAACGCGTATTTCGAGTGGATAATCGTTTACATCTATTAATTTCCTTGGAGGAACCGATTGCGGTTGTGTCATGCACGATCTTGCAACTGATGAACGTGTTGGTTTTTTGTACCAACAACTGTATTTTATTACCAAGCTATATGTACCTAAATCTACTTGCAAGACACACTCAAACTATCCCTTATGGTAATCTCAGGATTTATAGAAACCTATAATTGATAAGAAAATAGATCACCGAGAATATGAACGTACTTGCTCGCTAGCTTACTACTAGGTTTTTACTCATCTACGATCATTATTGCTGAGGTTATTAGATGTATGGACAGAGGAATGCGTGTATAAATTGTTAAGTGGAAATATATATTTTAATACAGTAAGTACAAGTAGGAATATAATTTGAGCTGGCCCCGATTTGCACGCTAGCAGTGTTACCCTATAACTGAAAGCTCCGAACCAATCGTCGCCTGTCTACTGTCTATGGTCTGTCTTCGTCTATAGTCTATTGTCTATACGCTGTCGATGGCTTCAGTGCTTGAGAAAACTAAAAAGACCAGATGTAGAGTTTTCTTAAAAGTGGTGACCACTTCAACAGTTTATCTTGCAGCAATTTTTCTATTTTTGTGATACGCTCCTGTAGTAATGTGACTGCTGTTTCTGGATTAATGTGCCTGACTAGTATAGTCGTATCGTCCGCGAATATCAGTATTTTGCTGTTGGTAGTTGTTGATATGTTGGCTGTGTATAGTGTGTATAATATTTTCCTTAAGACACTTCTTTGTGGTACCCCTACCTTGATGTCTTTAACTTCAGAATATGTATCTGAGGTGGTTGTTGGAGAAGGTGCCCACAAGAAATACTCTTGATGTTCAACAAAAAAGTTTATTAAACTATTAACAATCAACAGTCAACAGTTTACGACCAACAATTAAGGATTAACGATTAACTATCAAGAGTCAATAATCACGTATCTCTAATTGTGTTTGCTTCGTTATGATGCTAACATTTCACAGTTTGCAGCTCGGAGCAGAATGTATCTTTGGTTCGAAAACAAACGGATTCTTTTCTTTGTTGCCCCTCGATATCCTCACTACGCACACGTTTATTAGATGTTCGCGACGGTTGTCGCGTATGCGTTCTTCCGATTATTCGGCGAAAGAACCGTAGGGATATCGATGGTACATTAGGCATGTTGGTTTTACACTTTGAAGGTATAGCGCTTTGTGTCGCGAAGCCGTTGCAAAGTTCCGTGGTCATGGTTTACTACAAAGGTTTTATTGCTTAGGGATGATTTGAGTGAACCAAACTGCTTTGCACGGCAGCTCCGGCGACGAGGTGCGGTGTGACATGGCCGCACACCGCTCCATTAGGGGATGTATTATTGTGCCCGGGGGGGAGGGGGTGTGTCGCTCGCAGCGGTTCCCGGGCCTCTCTCGATCGCAGCAGGGACGGTAATCGTAGAGGTTTTAGTCGGTTGGAGTCCGACACTACCACGCCGCTTTCCCCAGAAGCGGCCTGGTGTCCGTGCTGATTTCCTCCACGTTAAAAAAAAAAAAAAAAGAATGAATCTTTAACTCTTAACAAGAACTTATATTAAAATCCTTGTATTCAATAATAAAGAATCCAAGATTCATATGACTGTTGACTATTACAAATTCTATATATTACGAGAAGCACTGATATAATACAGTAGTAACGCTAAGAATGGTAACGCAATGGAAATAGTAACGCACAAAAGGTTGCACAATGAACGAATAAAAGCTAGTGATACTGGCTGCTGATAATGGCTATTGATATCAGGGGTGACAACCGGGCTTGTGTCACAGAGTCATAAATTAGCGATTGAAAAACCAAGGAGGTCTAACGAACATCCTACATGCCATCGAAACAACCATCAACAACGCAGAGAGTGTGCAGTGTCAGAAAACAGTAACAGAGATTGCCATCTCTGACCTGGGCCCCGGCGACACCCTCGGCAATACACCTTCGATAGGAGCCAAACCCATAGAATATAAACCTTCCCAAAATCAGCTCTTGACATTCTCAGTTCTAACACTCTGAACCATCACTCTGTTGGATTCGTACAATAAATTTTACTACTATATCTAAAGTTCAATTCTTTACCTTATTTGTGAAACGTTCGAACTGCGACGCGAAGAGATCACCGGTGATTTGTCAATTTCGTGATATCTTGTGTTTCCTACGTAACACTTGCGTTCGCATCTGGATCAAGGGTGTCAAATACGAAGAAGCGGTAGATACAATGGATCTTAATAATCATATCGGTAAAACAGCAAAATGCCAGTAGGCCCACATCACACTACTGATACTATTGATTAAGACGATCTATGCTGATGACCGATACTATAAACGACTGTGCTGATATCATGGACAGCGATAATTCCATTTTCTGACAAATCAGTCTCAAGCGTAGCGTCTAACGTTCTTATGTCCGATCATCAAAACTGAAGACAATTTCCCAATATCCCAATATTTTTATTGTTTTATTGACTATTATTTAAGGCTTGAAGAAATGATATATTTCCGAAACGCATTTGGTAAAGAGAAAGTCCACTCTTTCATCTGATAAATATGAAATATGAATAAATCTTTAGTTATGGAGAATTTGAAGATTATACAAAATAGGTTTACGCTCCTTTAAATACATCTGGTTGCTTGCCTATTCGCTTCCTTAATACTACAGAATCATTATCAGAATTACTAGAAATTAGTATTTTCAGTGATTTCTATTCTATATGATAAATTTATTAATAGATGGATTTATTTGCAGTGGAAACCAGGAAACAATGGTTATTTAATGTGAATTTAATGCAGTAATGTGGTATAACTAAGACAACTAAATTGATAATTCACAACTTATAACTTTCTCTCGACTCCATTCATGACTCGCAACTAGACTCTCAATTAACGACTGACGATTAATCGTTTTTCTCCCTTAAGCATCCCTTTGTCGGCTTCTCATACACCATGTACGTATTCCGTAACCATCACGTACACCTTCTTCCGCGTAACTATTCGACTGAAGGACCGAGGACATATTGATGGGCTCCTTGACCCATTGAAGTTTCCCGACCCTTTCGACACTTAGGCTTCCTCGCAACATTGTTTACATTTCGTTGGCTCTTTTTTAGACTATCTTTCTACGATGATACAATACGACACGCTTGTTTTCAAGAAGAACTTCTCAAATATTATGTCTATTGTTGGATAATTTCGAGTTATGCAAAGAAGGTGAAAGCGTTGGCAATGAATATCGTAAATTTTTCTTTCTGAATGAACTTTCTGAATGCTTTTGAAACAAGAGGCTAGCACAATTTTGAAAGAACACACTAATTCCGACAGTCGAAGAGAAACTTTCGGAGAACTGAAAATATTAAGTTAAAGTATTACTTGGGTATATCTTGGGTATATCTTGTCTGTGCAGTGCACATTGTGCGTGTATTGTGCGCGTTTCTATTAGCCACATTTATTATAAAATTTGCAAAACTTTCGGACATGCACTTTTGCCGCGGTACGGCTGTCGACAATAGCGTAGAAGCGCGAAGTTCATACGCCGAAAAATACCCCAATAGGACTATACCCATCGCAAAGATATTTTGCAAAAGTGACCAGCCATTGTGGGATACAGCTACGTTAAAACCTTTGAAATGTATGCAAGAAAATTCAAGAAGAAAAAATCTTTGCAAATAGATGAGCCAGGAAATGCAACGCACCACTAAATTCTATCAAAGCAGTGTAAGAGCACTTGACCACCTGTTTTGGAAACAGGTCGAAAGGAACCTTTTTTTTTGCACGTGGAGAAATCCTCATGGACACTCCGCTGCCGCTAATAACGGCAGCAGCAGAGTAGTGTTGGACTCTTACCGACTAAAACTCCATGTTGGCCATCCTACGCGTATGACAGGGATGCTCCATAAACCTCGGTGAATTATTTTTCTGTTACACCCCCTCCCGCGCCCTCTCGTTCGAGCTAGTCCTATAAATTCCCTGACTGTTGAATTTGGCGCTAGGGAGGGGGCTATTGCCCCTGGCGCCGTCCCTCCTTCTAGTCTCGGTCCGTTGTGGCGGCGATGAAGCGGCTCTAGGCCGCCTGACCGCCATTCCCTCCATCGCGTTATCCTATAAGGGTGGGAGTTTCTCTTTCTCTCCCGTTCTGCTCACTCCTTTGCGAGCATAAATCGCTCGCAGAAGAGGCGGACAGCCTCATATTCCTGTGGCTCGCTCAGCATCGCTGCTATGATCGCCGAGGAGGTTAGCCTCTCGCCTATGACGTGCCGCAGGGTGTAGCGGGGCAGCTCCCACGTCGGACAAGACTCCAGCGTATGCTGCGCCGTGTCCTGCCCTCCCCGCAGTGGTGACAGATGTCCGTCGTCTCCCGTCCGATTTTCCTCAGGTACTCTCCAAACACGCCGTGTCCCGTGAGTACCTGGGTAAGTGAGCGGGAGGCCGCGGTGGCTTCTCCATGTCCCCCAATTTGGGAGAATTGCCTCCGCGCCTCGGTTTTCGCCTCCTTCGCTGATCAGCTGGGATCACCACTGGTCCCACGCGTCCTCCTCGGCGGTTCCTAGGTCGTCTGGGGCCGCCTGCTCGGCCGAGCCCCCTCCCGGGTCCCACAGTCTCGTTTAGTCGTAACTCTTCTTGAACACCAACGCCCGGAGCTCCCACGACGGAGACGCGGCCTTAACGGTCGCGTAATAATTTGACAAATTTATTAAAAAGGAGATGTCGATCTCAAACAAGAGATCGAATTCTTTATTTCCACACACTTGTACAATAAATGATACGCGGTTCGCAACGATAGACTTTGTTTTGGGTAATTTAGGCTTATGCAGACTGCAGACTCACGCGGGTGATTTCGGGAGGAGTATTTGTATTCTTTTATTTGTTGGAGTGGGGGAAAAGACTTTGGTCATACGGATGTATCATATGGTTGGATGTTACTCTGGACTTTGGTTGTACGGATGTGTCATGTTTGGAGTGACTGGATGTTATCCTGTCGATCACTCATGATAAGGCGGTTGGGATTAACTATCTTATCATGTAGTGAGTCAAATTTACCCTGTGACACGTGCGACATCGTTCGGTATTCCCTGACGATTCTGATGGCAGTTACTCTGTGCAGCCTCCTGAGAAGCAAGATGCTGCGGCGACTCGCCATCAGATCGTTCGCCCATACCGGGTCCCCGTACATCACCTGGGACCGAACGACGCCCTCGCATAGTCAGTGCACCGCGACTCCTGTCCTGCCGATGTTCGACAGCAGGCCGCACAAGGCGTTGACAGCCGCCGTCACCTTCGGGATCAGGGAGTCGAAGTGCGGCTCGAACGTCCACTGGCTGTCGATGTCGAGACCCAGGTATCGCATTCGCGATCCCACCCCGACGGTTACTTCCGCCATGCTTACGCTCAGGCCGGGCGGGGGAGTCCCTCGCCTGTTCTTGTTATAGAACCAGATGGCCTCCGACTTCGCAGGGGAGACCCTCAGGCCCAGTCCGCGTACAGCACGTATCACGCAGGCCGTTGCGACTTCGCCGATGGGCAACGTCTCGTGCCGCCCGCGACCTCCGATCAGGACCAAAGTGTCGTCAGCGTAGCACTCCATGGCCGTGCCGGGAGGTAGCGGGCAGCTCAGTACCTCGTCGTACGCGATGATCCACAGGATCGGCCCAATACCGAGCCCTACGGTACGCACTCGACGGTGCACTCGAAAGGCCGCATTTCCTCCCCCTCCCTGCTGGCGTAGCATACCCACCTGTCGTCGAGGTAGGCGCGGATCAGCTGAACGAGGTAGCTGGGAAACTCGAAGTGTTCCAGGGCCGCCACTATCTCGTCGCCAGACACCGCCATGTCCACGATGTCCAGAGACACCGCCAACGCCACGCTGTACCGTGAAATCATGTCTTCCGTGAGTGTCCGCACGCGCCTGATTGCGTCGATCGTCGAGCGTCCCTTCCGGAAGCCGCACTGGCTTTCGTGCTATCCCGGCACCCGCTCCGACATGTGTCGATCCAGACGGGCGGCGACGACTCTCTCGAGGAGCTTGCCGACCTCGTCCAACAGGCATATCGGTCGGTACGCCGACGGCGAATTCATCGGTCGGCCCTCTTTATGGAGCAAAACCAGCCTCGCTGTCCGCCATGCCCGGGGGTAGACTCCCTCTATCAGACATTTTGTATAGAGACGTCGAAGTTTGGGAGCTATGACCACCATTACTTCCCCCAGATCCGGCCCGGGATTCCGTCCGGGCCCGACGCCACATCGCGGGAGGCCATTCTGCTGGTTGCCTCCCACAGCTCTTCCTCCGTGACTTCCCAGTCATCTATCCACTCCCCCGTCCGGGTTGTTTCCCGTGACTGTTCTGCCGCACTGTCCTCTTGCGGGCGGAGGAGTGTCCCAATGAAATGCAGCAGCAGCGCCGGTTCCATCTCCGTTGTTACCAGAGGCCCTTCGCCCGTAGTTTTCGCGTCACCGTCCTGTATGGCCTTCCTCATGGGTCGGAATTTACTGCTTCGACCAGTTCCGGCCAGGCACGGTTTTGGCAATCTTAATCTCCTTTTGTAGCGAGCGCCGTAGTACCCGGTACGCCCTTCGCAGCTCGAAACCGAATGAATCTTTTTCGAGAGAACAAACGGATTCTTCCCTTAGATGTCCATCGACATCCCCACTAACACGCGTTTATTAGATGTGCCGCGGCGGTTGTCGCATATGTGTTCTTCCGAGGATTCGGCGGAAAGAGCATATGGATATCGATGGTACATTGGGCACGTCGATGTTGCGCTTTGGCGACCTAACGCTTTGTGTCGCGAAGCTGACGGAAAGTTCCGTGGCGAGTGCCGCCACATACGTACACGCCCACCATCACCATTGCTGCCCACTCGAACGCGACGTATCCGTTGCTGTGCTCCAGCGGGACTCCGTGGGCGAGCGCCCTCGGTGTTGATGTCCAGGTGACCGCTACCATTTGTATCTCTGGCCCAGTCTGGAGCATCCAGAACTCTGTATGGTTCGGCCACCACCGCTAAGGCGACCGTGCTCTCTCGAATGGTTTGGTAGAGCGGGTCTTGTGCTCGTCTTGATCGTCCCACGTTGGTCTGGAGGATGCGCATTTTCTCAATCACCTAATGTCATTGCTTCCATGGCTTCCTCCGTGCCAGCCTCCTTGATCGCGGGCTTAGGGTCGGTTCCCTGCGGAGGCAAACCTTTTCCGCTGCCACTTGCGACGGTAGATCGGCGGGTGGTTCCTCTTGTTTACCTCTTCAGGGGGGAGGGGGGGGGGGCGCAGGACGGTCCCCAATCCTATGTGCCGATGGCGCCCCTAGCGCCTCGCAAAGCATGTATTACGGGTTTGCGGCTGAGCATGCTCTGGCTTGGTGTCCCGAGTCGCCGCATCTGTAAGACAAATGCGGCCCTGTCCTCCTTGGAGGTGCACGTCTTACTTATGTGCCCAGTCTCTAGGCACCTGTAGCATTGCAAAGGTCTTCGCTCGATGGATTGGACCTTCGCTATTGACCAACCTATAGCGACCTTGCCAGCCTGGGCCAGTTTCCTCACTGCACCAGCCGGGCCTCGTGTCCACACGGATCCAAGGCCGTTTTGAGCGAGGCGAATCTTTCCCAGTCGGACGTCCTCCGCCTTGCTGCCGCTCTCCTTCGCCAGGGTGTTTCTGATTTCCTCCTTGGTGGCCGAGATGTCTACCCTGGTCACCCTTGCTTCCGCAGCTCGGGAGGGTGTCGCCACGCGGACCTTGCTTGGATCCAGGGTCCGGGTCAGGCGTGCTGCAAGCGCAGCGGCCTTCTCCCTTTTCTGGTCCTCGGGGACCTCCAGGACGACGCCTTCTGTCATGGTTTTGCGCATCCTTACCGCGTTGATGCCGACCTCGGCCAGGGAGACACTGTCCTTGGCCGCAGCCAACACCTCCGCATAGGATTGGCTCGATCTATCCTTCAGCGTAATCGTTACCGCTGAATTTCGCGATGTATGTGGGGGGCAGCTTATCTCCCCCTCCTCGCGCGTTCTCCGATCCTCCCTCTGGGGCTCTTCGCCCTTGTCCTGGGAGTTATCTTCGCCGGTTGTTTTTCCGCTGACTCCTTTTTCTTCTTCTTTCTACCTTCGATCGTCTGCCATTCCACGGCGGTCGCTTGTCCTCTTTTGGACGCTGGCGTGTTTGGGGCTCCAGGCTCCACCCTTCTCGTGATATCGTCGGGGACGACCTCCTTTTCTATTCGTCTCTCAATATTCTGAATGCGTTCTTCCATCCGTTGGACCAGCGAGGGGCCTAGCTCCTCCATCTTGCGTTCGATCGCGTCGAGGCGCGCTGCCTCGCTGTTCTTCTCTGCCGTGGAGCGCGAGGCCAGCTCTTTCCGAAGCGCCCCGTTTTCCGCCTCTAATGCCGCTATGCGTTATCCCATTCTCGCCGCTTCTCTCAGCGCCTTCACATGTGTGACCTTAAAGTTGCGGGATGTCTCGGCAACCTTGATCACTTCGGAGGCTCAACGGATCAGTTCCGCTCCTATGTCCGCCGTAATAGATGCTCTCATCTCTTCGGCCAGGTCTGTGGGGAGCTCGGGGGATCCGTCAGCCTTCCTTTTCTTCGCACGGGGAGCTTCGACGGCGGGGTCTCCTCTTCCTCCGTCGTTTCCTCAGTCTGTAAGTTCCCCGCATTCAGTGCGGAGCAGAAGGAGCCCTCCTTAGGAGGGACCGCCTTCCTCATGTTTCTGGTGCTGACATGTGTCGGCTCGGCAGCCAACTCCGCTTCACCTTCTCCTCTCATGCCATCCTCTGCCACTTTATCCTTTCCGGTTGTTGTATTCCCCCCCCCCCCATTGGGCGCGCAAGATGGTCACCCGCACTTGCCACTGCCACCGGTCACTGTCACTTTCAAATAGCCCACGCGACGCGCTTTCGGCGCGCGTGCCAATATGGCTGCGTCCGTGTAGTTCTCCGGGTAGCTCGTGCAGCGGCGCTGTTGTCACGCTTCCCAATATGGCTCCCTCACTGTGATAACCTCACACGAGGTTATATTTGGCCTGTCACGTCTTTCCAGACCGAATTCCTTTGGATTTTATACTCACTATTTTCCACGGGCACTAGCCCTTCGCTCTGACTAACTTCCTTGTTCAAATTCTCCAGTTTCCCGGAGATTTCGACCACGCTCACGGCTCCGTCCTATCTACGTCTGCTCTACGCAAAATCGGTCGAAAAGAACCTGTGCTTTGACCTACTTGGTCCCCAGATTTAAATCCTCTCGACTTTTACTTCTGGAAACACACGAAGACACAATACAGCACAATTTTAAGAGAGGTTTCAGGCCCCGTTTACAAGTAAACGGAGGATATATGGAACATCTATTGTAATTTGTTGTATTTTTTGTAGATACTCGTGTATATATAGTCAAAAATTATCGGATTCGGAAGGTAGTTAACGTTTCTACAGTTTTACCTAACGAATTAATTACAAAAGTAGTGGACGAATAAGTAATTGATATTATTTTACGAAATGGAATAATCATTATTACTTCACGCAAGCGTTGCCGTTCGCCACGCGATGACCGGATTAAATACACTATCCTAAACTCAAACTGAATGCATTAATGATGTTATAGCGCAACAATACGGTTAAGGTGCTTTCGAGTCTTTAAAAGTAATTTAAGGAGACGACGGCAATTTCTTACCAAGGACAATTGAAGGACATGCAATTTTTTGGAACTAGTATACTCTTTTCCTGTCCTAAAGCTCTGCGCGCTTTATTATTTTATTGTCTGTGAACCGTTAGTCGGATATTCCAACGTCGCACATGGTTATGTAAGGGTTATGTAGGGGTTGGACATTCTTCTTTTTCGAAACATATACACACCAATTACTTCGTCATTCCACCTGCTCCATCTCAAGAAAATGTCTAATTAGGAAATTCGAGTATCTACCTCTAGCAACTTGTCTAACTTTAAACATCGTTCCTATCATTAGTCTGTAGTAAAAATAAAATAAAACTTAAAGAAACACGAAGTTGTACAAATCATCCAAAAAACCAACACACTGCACAAGGATACTTACCTGGATCCTTCTTATTAAGACATACCTAGAAATAAAAAAGCCGACACTATGGCCAAAAAAGCAATAACTGACTAAACGAACGAAACTAAGAAACCAATCCCGTACCAAGATATGGACCACTACTAAAGAAATTAAAAACGACGACATTGTATAAAATTGTCTATATTATATCTGTGGCGGATCGGTAACAACAGGACGCCGACGGGTCGAGGGTATCAACGCGGTCGTAACACCTCCCGGGCGATCCGGGTACCAACCGCCAACACCAGAGGGCCACTACGACGACAACGAGTCTATCTATCTGACTGGCGGTCGAATATACGGTGTCATGATACAAACACCGCTCCTAGCGAGACTCCCTCTGCGTCTTAGGCAGGGACTACCGGATACAACCTTACTGACGATTCCACCGGCGGTCCCGGGACGAAACGCGAATTCTCTTTTCAAATGGCGGCGGCGACGACTGGCTACGACGAAGGAGGAGCGGGGAGCAAAAATAAAAAGTTATAGCGGTTTCACCATCCGCTACAAACTGGTGACCCCGACTTGATGTGATCGACTTCGAAACAGAGATGTGACCGTGATGGCGCTACCGAGACTTCAAGTCACGAACCTACGACTGTGGAAAACTGGACCTCTATCGCTGCAACGAACACGAAACGACGACGACACGCACCGTAGCGACGAGTATCCATCGCCACATCGAGGACTTCGCGCAACATCTGCTCGGATTTGGCAATAAACGGCTGATGCTTTACCACACAAAGAGGGAACGTTATCACTGGTAAGGGGGTACTGTGGCGCCACTCGACACTAACATCTAACGGACGACGGTAGCGCAGTGGTTAGCGCACTAGGTTATGAACATTCGGAACGCGAGATCGAATCCAGGCACCGAAGTCCGATTTTTCTTCCACGATTATTCAATCAGTTTGCTGTTGAGTGCCGAAGCGTGCAGACGTGTGTCTGGTGCTCTGTGAAGTTCGTAAAATAACACGTGACGCCCATCTCTCGAAAGTGAATCGACAAAAAACATAACCAAGTGTTCTCAAAACGTACTAGTGGAAAACCCAACGCTCCAAATCTCTGGCCCGAACCATAGCCTCTCGACTAGTTATTTCAAATTGAATTAACTAGCTCGATGATGGCCCAAACATCCTTTCCTCCCCCGTGGCAAAGAGACAATGTTTCCCTCCACTCTAACGACGCGAATAACATAAAAAAAACGCAAACTGGAAGCAAGTAAAACAAACGCAAACAACAGTCAAAATAACCACGTGCCCACCTATAATAGATTCTCAATACTGGAATCCACAAGCGACACCATAGACATAGCCGAAACTCAAACAAACCAACATACTCAAAGAATTCCCCCACCCCCGCCAATCTTCATTGACGATGTCATAGACATACAAACCATGATCAAATCCATCGAGAAAGACATCAGCAAAGAAGACTATAAATTAAAAATTAACTACTACAACGTCAAAATTCTGCCGTCAAACCCAGACGCATACAGAAGGCTCACCAAACTACTAAAAACC
>JACXIM010000125.1:45695-80545 GCA_014737505.1 Bombus sibiricus | reverse complement strand
TCTTCTGACCATTCCCCCGTGATAGCAACAGTCAGTTCAACAATCATCGAGAACCCACCTAACGGCTTTATTCATAACCAACTCACCAACTGGCACCTCTTTAGAGAAGTCTTTAATCACTCAACTTCAGCCTTAATTTCACTAAAAACTAATGAAGATATCGAAATAGCCACGGAATATTTAAACACGAGCATAATAATTTAATTTCACTAAAAACTAATGAAGATATCGAAATAGCCACGGAATATTTAAACACGAGCATAATAAACGCTATCCGCTCCTCCACACCTACTAAGACTTCAATCAGCAAACGTGATTATCCCCATTACATATTAATAAAAATAGCAGAAAAACGTAGACTAAGAAGAGCTTGGCAGACCCATAGAACACCGGATGACAAATGTAAATTAAACAACGCAACGAGGAAGTTAACCAAACTCATCAAAAATTATAAAAATGACTGTTTTAAAAAATATCTCGCCAATCTGTCCCCCACAGCAGACTCCAACTACTCACTATGGAAGGCTTCCAGGAAACTTATGCGCCCCTCGCAATTAATCCCTCCTATCCGCCGTCCGCAAGGTGGATGGGCACGTAGCCCTATAGAAAAAGCCAACCTATTCGCGAAATACTTATCTAACGTTTTTAAACCCCATTCCCCCAAAACTGCCACGGATATTACTGATTACCTACACGCTCCCTTCCAAATGTCTCCCCCCATAGAACCCTTCACTTCTACTGAAATTACAGAATTAATCAGTCGCCTAAATCCCAGGAAAGCAGCTGGGCATGACCTAATATGCAATAAAGTAATCAAGGTACTTCTCATTAAAGGGATTGCACTCATCACATCAATTTTTAACGCAATCCTTCGCCTCGAATACTATCCCAAGGCCTGGAAAATTTCTCTGATTACTCTTATCCCTAAACCCAGAAAACCAATATATGAAACTAGCTCCTATCGCCCAATTAGTCTTCTTCCTACCTTGTCGAAACTTTTCGAGAAGATGCTAACGAAACGACTTCTTCCACTCCTCGAAGATTTTAAAATACTGCCAGATCATTAATTCGGTTTTCGGAAACAACATTCCACAGTAGAACAAATCCATCGCATAGCACACAATATCAGCCAAACCCTAGAAAAGAAAAAATATTGCTCAGCGGTATTTCTTGACATTCAACAGGCATTCGACAAAGTATGGCATGAAGGGCTCCTATACAAACTTAAAAAAATCCTACCACACGCCTACTACTACATCCTAAAGTCCTACCTAACCAATAGACAATTCATGGTCAAATACTTAGACGCCACTACCACAACTTTCCCAATAGAAGCTGGCATACCCCAAGGTAGTGTCCTCGGACCCCTTCTGTTCTCCATCTACACTGCCGATTTACCAATATCCACAGAGATAACCATAGCAACATTCGCCGACGATACAGCGCTATTAGCCTCCCACGCGGATCCGATAATTGCTTCTTCCACTCTCCAGCGAAGTCTTGACTCTATGGAAAAGTGGTTTCATAAATGGGGCTTCAAAATTAATGAAAAAAATCCAAACATGTAACCTTCACGCTGCGAAAACAAACCTGCCCTCAGGTCACCATTAACAATACAACAATTTCTAACAAGGACACAGTCAGATACCTGGGCATGACCCTGGACAGGAGATTAACTTGGAGAAATCACATCAAAGACAAAACGAAACTACTAAAGGACAAACTTAAAAAATTTTATTGGCTCATTGGTCGACGCTCCAACCTAAGTACACAGAACAAAATTACATTCTACAAAACCGTAATAAAACCTGTCTGGACCTACGGAATTCAGCTATGGGGAACAGCAAGTAATTCCAACATAGAAATACTTCAACGCTTCCAGTCAAAAACGCTAAGATCCCTATTAAATGCACCCTGGTATGTCACCAATGAAACAATCCACCTCAATCGACCTCAACCACCAACCTCAATCACCAACCAACAATCGACCTCAAGATACCCACAGTTAATGAAGAAATATACAAGTTCAAAAGCAGATATAACACAAGAGTCAACAACCATCACAATCCTTTAGTCACCCAACTACTCGACACGGCGGATCGGACCCGCAGATTAAAAAGAAAATACCCTTTAGTTTGAAGCATTAAACTAGAATCAAACATAATATAAATTATTATAATCCAAGCTACTGTACCACGCCAAATGAAATTACTTAAAATTCTCAATGGGAATTGATTGTAAATAAACTACCAAATAAAAAAAAAAAAAAAAAAAAAAAAAAAAAAAAAAAAAAAAAAAAAAAAAAAAAAAAAAACGATCATTAAATAGGATGAAAATACAGCACAGTACCCCAGCAGCATCATCTACAGCCAGAAGCTACAATCATCACGGACAACACATATCCACCTCATATCTACGATACATAACACACTCAAGAATAAAAACCGATATAACTTTATTATATTGAAACCAAAATACAGTGTTATTGTACAATGTTTAAGAAGCAATTTTTCAGTGTGTAATATTCACATAGCGGAGGTCTTGTTTTACAAACAAAAAAAATTGCAAAAAGGAGCCATCGATTTGCGATTTCAGGTTGGATCTTCCAAAACTTACATCACCGATGGAATGTACACGGCATTTTATAGACACAGGAAAAGGAAGTTCTTTTAAGTATTGTGCATAATAAAAAACAGACGTTGAAACAGAAAGTGTGTAACAAATATTTTGTGCATAATTTGTCTATAATTTTGTGTTACATACCACAACTTTGGCGATCATTATTGTAACAAACAATTTCAGTTGTGATTTCAAAATTTCAAAATTTCGAGTGACTCGTGTTTGCAACAAATAACTCATTGATATTATCAAATTAAGTATAAAGAATAATTATTTTCCTGGAAATTGTTGCGTTAAAGTCAATCATACGGGAATTATAATTGTTAAGAAACAGTAATGCTTTGAAGCTACCACGATCGAAATTTTATTCCATATAACTTTTGCTTTAATATTATCGTCCTGTAATAATACCATCACAATGTTATCATTCATAATTACTGCAAGCAATAATTTTTCGATACTTCACTAAAACATTTAATTCTTCTTGCTCACCTTTATTAATTTTTTTAATTCGAAAAGAAATGTTACAGTCTACTTATAATAACATGTAAGGATCATAACAACTATGATTTTAAATGAATAATAACAAGAAGCATATTTACGGTACAAAATTAATTGCAAGAATCTTCGTTAAACCTTCGTGAAGAAATTTAAGTTGCGCTAAGATTGTATTTTAACACTGTATAACCAGAATTATGATGGCCTATGAAAACAAAAAATTATGATTTAATACGTTACTGTAGGCTTCCGATACTAATATTTAATATGCAGTTAGGTTTAACAAACATACAGTTCACGAAAGTATTTAGCATAGAATATTAAATATTTATCATAGAAAGCTTCTATTGTGTGTGTAATACAAAACAATTTAACATTTTATTAACAATGCAATAAGACACTGCACAATCATAATTATATTGATAAAATGCAGAAGGTATCTGAAATCATGTGTATACAGAAGGTACAAAATATTTATACAAGCATACATATCGCAAATATCATAAAAGTATTTGAACAATTAATCATTCATTACGTTACTTGTAAGTTATAATGAGTGAAATTAGTAAAATCATCATGAACATTAATTATATGTTTAAGGCCATTATTGCTTTATGCTAATTTTTTATTAAATGTTTGTTTGCGATAAAAGTGTTGCAATCTCTATATACATTTTCAGATTGATTTCACATCTTACCAATATTATTACAATAATCGTATCTTATTGTAATATAATGAAATTTCGAAAAGTATCGTATAAAATACACAGTACATTTATAAAAATTTTCTTAAGTTAAGTGTTTAAATATTTCCGTGATGCTAATATCGTCGAATACTGTAGATATGTATGTATGCATAAAAGATGTTACTTTTAAATCACATGTAGAGGTTCAGACTAATTTAATGAAACAAACTATTACTAAAGATACATTGAAGTCTTATAAGGAAAAATAATTCAACTTATCCGTTAAATAATCTGAAGAGAATATTTAAATTATTAATATACGCGAATTTGTGTAAAATACTAAAACATCGACAGAATACAATCTCTTCTATTCAAATACCTAAATGTTCCATTATACATACATACATTAATACTTAACACGTATTTACAAAATCATGCAAAAACACTTAATACTTGTTTCATAAATTTCAGATATAGGTCGTTTTTCGTGGTCTACGTTCAACCATAGCGACAAAGCGATTTTTTTTCGTATTAGTAAAATGCTTTCAAATAATCGAACAATGTTTTGAAATATTTTCACGCATGAGGATGGAGTCCTCGCTTCGACAATTTTAATTGCTCCATTGGATAACGCACGGATATTACAATTATTTATGTAACACTAATCCGCTTCGTTTTATTGTTACGCGGTATTCCTTTTTAACCAATCTTGAATCGTAATGTGATTGGCTTCCACCCATCGTATGTTCGCTTCAGCTTGTTCTATCGATTGTTGCATTGACCTCGTTGCACTTCCAAACTCCCCCATGTGTTCATTAGTAAATTCCAGCAGCTAAATATCAAGAAATATATTTATTAGAATATGCTTATTTTTAAGAAATTAAATTAATGAACATAAGAATACTTCATTATTCAATCTTTTTACAATACACAATGCAATGTAACATTCCAGCAAACTAACGAGACAAAACTATTGTGTAAGAAAATGTGAAGTTCAAACGGCTTGAAGGGCCGCTTGGCCTTCGTCACCCTCAGCTGTGGAAACAGAAAGCGTCAACACTTAGGGTGCCATAAATTCGGCCCTTCCCCGTGCGGCGTCGTGCGCTGGTGGGTCGCAAAAACATTTTGTGACTGCGATGCCTAGAATATTTTTTGTACAATCGTCGACGTGCACGAACGTCGAATTAAAGCTACAGGAGTTCGCGTAACTAATATTTGTTAGTTTTATGAGATTTTCTATTAGTATATATAAAACACAATATTCAGCTGAACGTGATAATATTTTTATGAGCTTGAAATACTTAATTTTTATTTTTAAAAAAGCCATTAAATATCAAATAAACTATTAAATAAGGTAAAAAAGAAACATTTACGACAAAAAGAAATTGCAAAATGAAAGTGGGGAAGATCAGAGTAAATAATATAATTCTTAGTTTTCGACTTTTATAACTGTTATTCACGAATTATCTTCTTTTAGTTTAATGATAATTCGAGGGGAAATTTTCGAAATAAACATTTATTTATAATTGTAAATATTACAAAACGAATTCTTTAATTAAAATAAATATTATCGTAATGTATCAAACCCTTTGTATTAAATCAAGGCTGAAGGAGAACTTAATTCTAATACATATTTGTTAGCGGTAAAGCATTTTCGTGACGATAGCCCACTGCTATTTAGCATTATCGTAATTAATGATGGGGCTCTGGACTCAATAACGACCACAGAAGGGTGTTTGAGTGAATGTTTGGAATGACGATAGCCAACGACACGAGATCGCCGATGATGATGTTTAGAGTTTTAAAGGATGTGTGAAATAGTATGCCAACAAAATAACAAACGAATTGACATTGCATTACTAAGAAATACAGACTTTGTTCAAAGGATTTCGAGTCAGGAAGACTGTGATGCCTTTTAATAAGCGGACTGTGAGGAAGTGTTCGAAGGAACAAAAGTATGAGGATCTTCGTGAATAATTTATGACGCTCACTTTTGCAATCATGAGACTACTTTAGAGAACGGGATTTTAACAGTTAAAACGATCCCTTTCAATATTCGTCGCAGTATTTTTAATTTTCCATGTCTATTGTAGCTTCGATTGCCGAGTGTGTCATAAACGCGGCATTTTTCGCTGAGGGCTTCGAGCGCTTCGAGCGCACGGAAGGCAGAAGATGCCTTGCGAGCAAGAATGCTGATTGGTAATTTTTTACATTCGGTAAAAACCAATCATCGTGCGTTTTTCGGGATCTCTGTTTCGAGTCTTGTTGGATGCTCAGACGAGTTCATCATCATGAACATCAAAGAATCAGTCTCGTGTAATCGTTAAAAACGATTAGTTCAATCTCGTCAGTGCTTTTCAATCGTTAACATTTTTCCCACCAGACGTGGAGTAAGAATAGTTTATTCTCTTAAGTTTCAAAGAGGAGAGTCTCACACAATCTCCCTTCTATAATAATATCTTCTCCTCCGAACGTGGAGCAAAGAATCGTTTCAATCTCTCAGCATTTCGAGAGGACAGTTCTATCTGTATTTGCCGACTCATCAACACCTCCAAATGTTTGTGGACTCGGCTTCAAGCGGAGACAGAATCATTCCAGCAATCGTAACGATCACTTGATAGTCTTCCCAGTTGCCTTTCCTCATTCGTCAATACCTCCAATCATTCATAGAGTTCCATCAGTCGAAACGATCAGTTGACAGTCCAGTACAAGATTTTCAACCGCAAACAATATCTCCAAGCACTCGTGGAATGAAGTAATTGGAGAACAATCAATGAATAGTTGCGTGCGGGTCTTTCAATTGCAAGCAGCATCGACAGGCATTCACGGACGAGTATATCATTAACCATTCGTAACGTTCAACTGTACATCGCGTCGCAACAGTCACTTCTTGTCGCATAATTATCCGCTTTCATCAATCTTGTCTCAGCAGTCGGGGACAATTCGAAACCTTCTTATCGTTCGAAGTATAACCTTTGGCGTCGTTGATCGCTGTAACTACCATGCAACCAATACTCTTCCTCGTGAATCAGTTACCCAAGATTAATTCGGCGGGTAACAAGTTACAGAGCAATGACATCGATATCGGACGCGTGCGTACATAACTCGTGCACGTAACTCGCACACGAAACATATTGATGTCAAAGCGTGACCAATGTGTTATGCAATAGCACAAATATTAATAGTATTAAATATTAATGAAAGGTAATACATGTTATCATTTGTCTGATGGATAATTGCACTTTTTGGGTAATTATTTAGAGGTTTGACCACATTTTTGAATATGTCATTAGTCTAAACTCAAACCCAATACGTTTATGATTATTCATTTTTAATTGAACCATAACTGACATTTTTTACAATCTCGCACATGCAGTTATGCACAAAGCTTTATCCCAGCTCGCCTCACTCTCGTTTGTCTACATAAACTGAAGTTAGGTGTTAGGTTTCGACCGGATCATTCTATTTAGTCACTGGCAACTAATACAAATGTCATGGATGCACAATTGCAGGTAGAACTCACCGTAGTGGCATCGATAGATTTTTGCGAATATTTTGAAAACAATAGTAAATTGACAGTTATATGTAAATAAAATGTTGTTCAAAATGTTAAGCTTTGCAACATATTCGAAAATCGTCGAAATCAGAGGAAACGTACCCGTCCTACAGTTTTTTTTACAATTAAACTATGATCAACTTGTGTTGGGTTTGAGTAACTTTTTTCAATCCGGCCGCCGCGAAGAGAAGGGCAACGCTTGCGTAAAATAATAATATGTTGATTACAAAAATAATAGCGCATTGAATAAAAAATAACAACGGAGATCTGTACTGAAATAAAATTTTCGACGACATTTCATAGAGTCGCGCATATGCAGTTGTAAATGAAATTTTGGTAGAAGCTGTTTGTTTTCATTCGTAAAGTATAATATTAAGGTAAAGACATCGATAGCTGATGAATGTAGACAGATTATAAAGCGGCAAACATGCAGGCAAAACTTGTTTTGTGTCGCAGATACACACAGGTAGATATACACAACAGAGGATTGAATGGGCTAGTAACGACAATTTTTCGCGAATATCTCGGAAACTAGAGCTAAGTGGCGGTTACATGCATAGTAAAAAGTTAGCCAGAATCATGCCCTCGACAACATATTCAAAAACTCATCGAAGTCGATAATGAGAGCAAACTTCTAAATAATTATCATTTTTTGTTTATTACGTTACTTATACTTCTATCTTTAAAGTAGAAGATATTAAAATTGTATATAGTTGTATATGATCCTACTTCTAGGTTCTGCTTTAATTATTGGGACAACGAGTAATATGCCCTATGATACCTTGATCGAAAGCTTCAATGTCAAGAATTACGATGAATGTGGACGGAAGTATAGTAAACTCATAGTTTTCGAAATATGTAGATATTATAAAAAATATATTAGTAATATTACATTGCACTCTCCCTATACATACATATACACTACCGCTCAAAAGTATCCGGACACTTGCGAAATATGTATTAACATTGCATAAAAGTTATTTAAGTGCCTAAAATAGTGACTAAAACCGATTTTTATTAATTTCTTATGGAATATCTAACGTTTTAAGTAAAAAATTACGTATGTGGAACTTACCAATACTACACTAAAATTAAATACGAGATTNAGGAATATTATTTCTGCATACTCATTATATAATTTGTACATAAAAATTAATTATTTTATGCTATGATACCTCAAAAAAGATAACAATAATAATTACAATTGATATAACCGTTCTAAATACCTTTCGTACAAAGTTAAACTATGTTTTATAGAACAAAAGCAAGTGTCCGGATACTTTTGAGCGGTAGTGTACATACATAACTGTAAAGTGACGCAATAGTCGCTTCGCTGTCTTGTACGCAGTCATATATATATATATATATATATATATATATATATATGTATGTATGTATAGGCAGAATGTAACGTAGTAGTATGCACTAATATATTTTTCTTAATACATATCTCAAAAATTATGAGCTGGCTACATGTCGGATCACTGCCATTATAATCCTTGTGGCATAAGCTACTCGTTGTCCCAATAATTAAAGTAGTGTCGAAATGATAACAAATAACAATACATACACAAAAATTTCACGAGAAGATTTCGATTTAATACATTTGCCAAAAGAAATGAAATAAATGAAAAAAGTTACTCTTTAGGATCATATTAACAAATCATTACGTGCCAATTTTTACGATAATATTTATATTTTCTAGTGAACTGATTTGCAATGAATTTTTATAAATCTGAATCACTAACAAAATTGAAGTTCGTTCAGATCTCTGAAATGTCACATTGCAGGCAGAAAAAGGATTTTATTACATTTTTTATATTTATTTACATTATTCTATTTTTATTATATTTTGCTATATTTTTGGACTTACATCTTTAAGGTCATATTTGGTGTTAATACCTCTGGTTGCCGATTTTACTATATTGTTCATCGTCATTAATGATGTTCCGAAGCTAAAACAGAGAATAAAGATTTTATTGCAACTATACTTGTAAAATTACTTAATAAAATAAATTACTTGTAAAGTAACAGATAACAGATATCAAAAGAAACTGATAAAATATGTGTTTAAAATATATATTGTAATTAAGGAGTTTCGTATGATTTAGGAAGAAATGAAATGAATGGTTATTGTTAATTTTGTTTTATAGATTGATTCACCGAACTCGAACAATGTAAATTATTTATAAATTACCTGTTACATATAAAAAGATGTATATAATATTAGGCATAGTTGAAAAAGTTTGAAACAAAATTAAAAGTCTATATATAGGAACTACAAGATATTTAATTAAAGTACAATATATATTTCGTAGAGGTTATACAAATATTTAAGCAAGGTAATTGTTCATTATGTTATGTGAAGCTCAATGTTCAGTGGGACTATCTTTAATACCTATCATAGACTTTATTATACATTTTACTTATTACACGTTTAAGATAGCTATTGAGAATATGTCTTGTACCAAGGCCGGACTATACTCCTGTTGCAGATAGGATTTTTTCTTGTAGGGTTTTTTTTTAAAGCAGGGTATATGTTGTGTATACAGAATCTTTTATTTCAATAGATGACGTAAAAGAACAAATTAAAGAGAATTCTTTAAGTATGAGTGCTGAATAAATGAACATTGTAATTGAAAATGTAAGAAAAGGAGCGCAAAATGTTTAGAATCCGATCATCGAAAGATTGAGTATTTCTTGTAGCCGTTCAAGAAATGTTACATATTTCGACAAGCATTGAGTTTTTCATGACTTCACTCTGTACCTACCTGGTTGAAATTGCAGAAAAGCTACAGCTCTTTCCAATTTCGATGATTTTTGGATATGCCGTAGAAATCAATATTTCGAATAACTTTTTTCTGTACATGTAACTTTCGGTCGGCCATAGTTTCCGAGATATTCACAAAAAGCTATCGGCATCATTATAGTAAATTCTGTCTATAATTGAGCGTCACTAACTGCCGGATTAAGGTAGCTAACCTAAATCCAAACCCATACATTGATGATATTTATTTTTAATTTTATTATAGCAAATATTTCTTACAGTCTTGCACAGAGCTGTGCAGCTGTGCACAGAGCTTTATCCAAGCTTGTCTCGTTTATACATAATACGTATAAACAGAAGATAAGTTCTAGGTATCGCTTGGCCGTTATACCCACCCGTCGCACGCCGCCAGACTTCTGGCAATCAATACTAACGCGCACGCTGCCACGGACCCACAATTATAGAACACTGATGAATTATTATGAATATCTCGGAAACTCAACTATCAGTTACATTTACAGGAAAAAATTGTTCAAAATGTTGAGCTTCTCATACATATTCAACATATTTAAAAATCATTAAAATCGGAAAGGACGTAGTTTCTCTACAGTTTCGCCCTTTTTTATTCCGAATGGCACGAGCAATCAATTAATACAAAAGATTGTAGGTTTAAATTAAAAAAAAAGGTACAATTGTAGTTTGCAATTGCATCGATGCGCTTCTGCGAAGATTGCACTACATGATGATAGATATCTTTACAATCTTTTCCTATTTGCAAAAGGGACAGACTTATAATCCGGCCCAGTCTCTAGTCTTATCCTGTACATTAGGTTGTGCAGACATTCATTCGGTTGTTCGTATCGTTTTTATTACAAATTTTTATTAAATAATGAGGTGTACGAAAAAATATTGTTCTTAATTGGATACTGAAGAGAATCAAAGAGGATTATCCAATATTCATTAACAAAAAAGGTTTTCTTTCAGAGAAACAATGTACTACTTCCCACATTCACGAAATTTTAAATCTGAAATAAAATATTCACTTCTATCTATTTCACACACCAAATATGTACATATACTATTAATCCAGTTAAATTAGCCTCAGCAAAGACCAAATTCAACATTAAATGATATCTGAAATTTTCTTGTGCGAACTTACAGAAATCATGTTCAGGAAAAAAACCTATATGTTTGCCATTCAAGATTTCTCGCGCACGAACTTTGTAAAGAATCATCAAAGTTCACGAAAACAGGTTTCTTGCCTATAACAATAAACTTAATAATCGAGTCGCAAAAAATTTCGAATAAAAATTGTAGCTTTGAAAAATATATATCAGATGAGACGTCGCAAGATAAGATTGATTAATTCGTTGAGCCGTAAATAAATAAAAATCGCACTAGCTTCAATTGTCAATCATTCATATAAAATTGAGAATGCGAAGTTGAAACTTGATGAAAATGTAGCTTTTGTTATTTTTAAAAATTGTGCAAAATTTTTTCTTCAAATGTTTATTAATCTCTGCAAAGAGCTATTTAACAACTAAAAAGGTGTCTGTAGAATTCTTTTCCGGGAGAACCATCCATGGTTTCTTTGAGACTTTTTTTTTACTTACGTACTTATCGCTATCAATAACAAACGACTGAAAAAAAGGCTGTACAGGTCTTATCATATAGATTTTTTCAATATCTACACTTTTCAATTTAAACTTTTTTCTGCGAGATTATTATATTTCTTGCGCGTTTTTAACAATGACGCCTAACTGTTCTGAGTTTCAACACAAAACGAGTTTCAAACACATATATTTCATTTCTAATGATCATACAAACCATTTTGTGCAAGAAAATTACTGTTTACAATTTTTCACGATTTTGGCTGTTTTGAAGACTAATTCGACTGGTTTTCAACTTTTACCAATATCATTATAGTAGTATACATATATATCATTATAATAGTATATATAGTATATAATAGTTCTATTGCTAATGAAATTCAAAATGATTTATATAACATATATAATATGTGCATGCGAGATATATAGGTAATATGTGATATTAGTAATCTGTGATAAATGTTTAAATATTTTCATGAACTAGTGTAGATAACAGTGACTTAAATGATGAAATAAAATACAATAAAAGACTTACTATTCTCGAAGACGAGCCCATTTATTTCTGAGGAAATTAAATGCTAGCGGCTGTCCAATAGAGTTGCTAGCAATAGAATTTAGAACACGTCCTGCATCTTGCTTCCTGATACCCGAATTTTCCGTAACCATCCAATCCAAATAACGACTTAAAAGCCAAGTTTCTCTGGTACAACCAAGAGAATGCAGAAGCAAATCCTTCTCAGAACCGACATTGGTTTCTAAGTACCTTTGCCAAGCAAAGTCCCATTCAATTTGTCCACCAAATCGAATAGCCGTACAGTAGACGACCATTTTCAGATTTGGCGAGATCCTAACAATATATAAAAGTTTTATTAAGAGATATTACTTCTCTAATATTATCGATTTTTGCAATATGTATTATTATATTGGATCAGACAAATAGATAATTTTTCTTTGAAATGTTATTTCGGATGGAGTTATCTTTTAAATGAAGTAATATAATGCACTATTTCTATTTTTAAAAGAAATTAATTCGTAGTTAAAATGTAGCTTTAGAGAAAAATGCATACTTTTGTGTAAATAACTTTATAATAAAGGAGCAGACACTTAATTTTGAATATCAAAAAATACGGTACATAAGATTTCATAATCTTGACTAAACTTTAGAGTAACTTAAAAATAGTAACATAAAAAAATATAAACGTAAATAAAAAGAACTTAAAATTTACTGAGTGTCCTGTAAAATGTAATACTATTGAGCAGTATAATAGGCTTTAGGAAAAGATAGGTTGAAAATATAGAAAAATTTTTTTTAAATATATGACTGATATATTTATTATATATAACTAACATATTTTTTAAAATATATAGAGGGTCATCCATTTAACTCGCAACCCGCGCGAGACCGTGGAAAGTGGCAACATTGATCAATGTTAACAATTGTCATTCGTTGAATTTGTAGAAAGTGATAGTTAATAAATTTTAAATTATAGCATAGAAGAAGATGTACATACTAAATCAATTATGGACGAAGTACGGATAAAAAGAAAACATATGTACTGGCTAACTAGTCGAAATTCTAAACTCAGCATAGAAAATAAACTAAAAATCTACAAAACGATAATAAAACCAATTTGGACGTACGGAATACCACTATGAGCGACAGCAGTAATAAGCCACATAAATAAACTAGAGTCGCTACAATTGAAGATATTCAGAACAATAGTCAACACCCCATGGTATGTCAGAAACGAGGATATATATATGCAAAGACTTAAAAATTTTTAAAAAGAAAAAAAACGGTCAAAGAAGAAATCGGCAGGTACGCAGAAAAATATATGGAAAGAACGGCAACACATCCAAACCTGCTGGCTGTTGAAATGAACAAAACCTATATAAAAAGAAGACTAAAAAGAAAACACCTCACTAACCTCACTAAAGGAATAAAATAGTCAAACTCGAAGATGGTATCCCGCTGGGGGTAGCCACCTACATGTTATTTAGTAATTAAGTTAGAAAAATTTTCCGAATGTCCAGGTGGACAAATTGTAAAGTACAAATTAAATAATAAAAAAAAAAATATGTTAAAAATGGAAAATGTTGGTGGAAGTAGAGAAAGCGCCATGATGTTTGTAAGAATGCGAATAGTAATATTGTATATACATACTTTACTTTTCAAATTACATTTCAAATAATCACCTTGTGTGGCAGGAGGTGGTGACCACGGTGGCCAATCGTTCTGTATTCTTGGCAATTCTTGTTTATAATCTGTATAACTCCAGATAACTCTAGTTCTAATTCTAGCAACAACTCATAGATAGCAGATGTCGATGTATGATTGCAATAGTAAATACACGCGGGTTCCGAGTTAAGTGGGTATATTAAGTGGTATACTTTCAGCTCATATCAATAATAAACTAAGATGATAAATAATAAAGTAAAAGTAAATATGGACATACATCTCCTGATCATTATTTTAGAATAGTATTATACTGAATATACTAAATAGTATTAGGTTGTCTCAAAAGTTTATTTCATTTAATAAGGAAATATTAGATGCACAACATTTTTTGTTTTATATTATTTTATTGAATTATGTATGATCGATTTTGTTCTATTATTATAAAATTTCTTCTATTATTACAAAATGAATCATACATAATTCAATAAAATAATATAAAACAAAAAATGTTGTGCATCTAATATTTCTTTATAAAACGAAAGAAATTTTTGGGACAATCTAATATTATTCAGTATATTAATTCCAAAATAATAATCTGATAATGTATGTCCACATTTATTGTAGTAATAGGGCAAAATGGATCATACATAATTTAATAAAATAATATAAAACAAACAATGTTGTGCACCTATTATTTCCTTACAACACGAAAGAAATTTTTGGGACAACCTAATATATAATAATTGTACTGATAATTGGCTTCCAACTTTCTCGAAAACAGTGACATACATATGTATTTAAAAAAGTTTTATTTTCCAAAATTACATATGTTACTTACTAGTACTACGTTTATCAAGGCATCCTTTATACGGAATGATGAAGTTATTGTTTATGAAATAATCAGAATATATTAAACACAATTAATATTATGTATAATATTCACAATGCCGTATGCATTCAAATATCAATTGGAAAAAGGAAATTATTTTCAAACAAAATTAGAATGCTAATGAATTACAAATATTTTTTATTATTTGTTTCATAAAGGTATAGAGAATTAGTTACAGCACTAGTTTTCATAATTTGACAAATTGCTTAATACATAATATAAGAGGTACTTACGGATTATTTTTATCCGGACTAGGCGTATTACGCCAATTATAGAACTGTCTGACTGCATTTTGCACACAATCATCATGGCCGAAGTTACATGCCCATGTTAGCACATCGATCCGGGTGAAAACTGTCAACTGAGGATCCCGAGAACTATCCTTAAAACCAACTTGTTTGTACACGTTGTCGAGTAGCTTCAAAATGTACACCTAAAACATTATTTAATGTAACATAAAGAAATATATGTATTTGTTTTAGCACGAATAGAACATTCCATTTAACTACTTTATTATCCAAGAATTTAGAGTCACACAACATTTAGTGTACCAGTTTCTGTATGTTACAGGTATAAATAGACAACTCTTACATCCATTTGAAATAATAAAAATTTATCCTTTTGGATTATGAATTATATATAAGGAAAAGATTGTGTAGAAATTTTATTTAACTGTCTCCGACTTTATTATAAATGAGTTAATATATGTTAAAATATAATCATAAATATGGTCCTACTGGGATTAAAAATTCTATCTTTTCTCTAATAACTTTTCATATTCTTGTGTTTAGACTTTCATTCTATCTCAGACATTTTCCCCAGGCACATTTAGTTATTGCCTAAAATTTTCTGTAATCGTGCATTTTTCGTGCAGTTTACTTTCAAATAATCGGTCATCCCATGTGTTTGTAACATTTAAAATTCAGTCATAGTAAGATACACATTAAATTCCCGTTCATAAAGTTATAAAAATTAATTTATTATAATATTTGCAATAGGATATATGACAGAATAATAATCAAATCTTTAAATAGCATCGTATATCATTTTCTAACTTACGTAAATTATGTTTGTGTTCAAATATGAAGGATTTGGCTGTGAATAGCCAAAAAAACATGTCATATAGTGTTGTTTTGGGAAACTGGTATAGAAAAATTAATAAATTTTTTTATTTACCCGAAATTTGTCGTAACTCGGCATTTTGATTAGCATGCTATCCAAATAATGCATGGCAGTAAAAGCAGCCTTCCAAGGTAAGTACTCAGTTTCGTGAGCTAAATACGATGTGACATCCAACGCAATGGCGTAATCTAGTCTTCCGGCTCTGGCCAAATTAAGCGCATCATCTATTAACTGAGCACGATTGATCGTTGAAATATTTCTAAAGGAATCCTTGTTCAGTTGTTTGATTATCAATTGCCAATTTTTCCTGTCGTAATTCACTCTGTAGTATCCTAAATAGAAAAAAATTTCGAAACAAAGGATTAATCAATATATGTGCTCAATAATTTATATAATATATGTAGTGACAAACCCGGACGAACCCCCAAGAATGTACTAATATCAAAATATATTATTTCTAGAGCAAGGACAAGAAAGGATGGTTTATTTAAAGTTAAGTTTTGTTTTATCCGTACAAGCAATACTCAAAATAAAACGGACTACAACATCGTCTTACGTCTTACTGCGCGTCTTACGGGTACGTCTTACCCTAACACTCGGCTACCAACTTTTCAACTCTCAGGTCAAAACTGCTGACCATCAACCCTCGCATCTTTCTCCCACTCCCTCACTCACTTAGCCTTGGCGTCACCAAGGCATACCCTCTTAATTACACTCTCTCTCTCTCTCTCTCTCTCTCTCTCTCTCTCTTCCCCAGCACTCTTACGGTTCTTAGTTTATCCCTTAACTTTACAACTTACGCTATCCCGAGAAACTCGAACTTAAATATACAATAGACCAAGCGTATACCCCCCCCCCCTTTTCCCGATACTATATATATTAGATATGTGTAATGTATTAAATAAATTATATATATTATATGTTGTCGTATATTGATTATATATTAAATTTATGAATTGAATGTACACAAATTAATTATATATTAAATATATTAAATTTAGACCAGTATAATATATAAAAAACGAACTTGATGTGAATCTTTATTGTGAGAGACAATGAATTTCGAGTGTCAGAGATGAGTGGAAGGGTTGTGCGTGTGTCTGTGTGTGTGTACTTAAGATTAGGCTATCAGAAGAATATGTGATAATCCATGTTTTGGGATAGGCGTAATAGAATGTGTCCTGAAAATGTTTGCGCAGTTTGCTTGGATTGAGTAAAAGGAAATAAAAGATGGAGAGTTCTTTCATAGAATATTTGAGTCTCTCAAAAGACAAATTGATCGACTCTGCCTTTTCTCAATTTTATTGCATAGATACTGTGCGGAGTTGGAAGATGAGCAACAAGACGGCTCTGGGTGAAGGGAGGTACTGCTCTTTATCGTTCACTCTCACGCGTTGCTATATTGTTTCATTTGATATACGAATAACCAATCACAGTCGCATTGCATATGCTAGTATTCTTTCTAGCTCCGCACAATACATGGTTGTAATTAAGCAAATGATTTATTTCTACATGCCTACTTATTGCAAGACGATTGTATAAATAATTGAAAGTTCTAATATGAATTTTAAAAAATTCTGTTTTTGAAGATTTATTATTTTTCTCTGCTTTTTAATTTATGAAGTTGATCAATATTCTGAACACCTCATATTGCATTGAAAATGTATATTGTATAACAAAATTAGGTACTGAATAGTAGCGATAAAAGAACACGTGAAAGTTTTTCTTTATTTCGTGTTGTGCAATTAAATACTTTATTCTGTGCTGCCTTATATGATCTTCACGTTTCAAAATTATTTTTAGTATATTTAATTCTAATTTTATTAGTTCGTGAGGTATTACGTCATTTTTGGGCGTGTTTTTATCAAATAATATGTGTATTATTCTATATACTATATCATTAGAATTTACACATTTTTAATGTAAGAGAAAATAATTTATACTTGATAATGTTGCAAACAGAATCCCAAGAAGTTCCATCTCTATTTGAAACAAATGATGCAAGAACCAAGAAAGCATAAATCGATATTTAATTTTATGTTAGCTATACTATAAACAAGCAATATACTTAAGAGAGAGAGAGAGAGAGAGTTAATATACGTTTTTATATACGTATACTGATATTTGTTTCAAAATTATTTCAGAACATGTTCCTTACCAGTTTCTTGAATATTCAAAATCACCCACTCCGAGAAGTTCCAGTTCAAATTCGACAGCGTAATCGATTTTTCTGCTTTCATCCATTGAGAAGGTTGAGTTGTATTGAAATTTAATTGACTTTCAGTCGTATATGTGATTGGTATCCACCATAGTGGTTCAACACTAGATGTGGTCACCATAGTACCATTACGAAGCATAAAACGGTCCTAAAATGAAAGAAGCGAACGAAAACATAACAATCGTTATTCGTGAACGATACATCGCATCGATTCATTGTAATATTGTATTGAAAGCCACGGATGAAAAATATTATATGATAAGTTATATTACCTATCTTTTATAAAATTTTTAAATTCGCAGTCTTTGGTATAATTGGTTGCGTTATCAGTATTCTGCGATAGTTTGAGTGAGCAATGAAGTGTGGCAACCGATTTACTAGTGCTTTCTAATGAGTGAGAGAGCGATAATGATTACGTTGGTTCAACCAATAAAAGGGCAGAACAACTGCCTTTAAAATCCTTCAACAATGACTTTCCAATTAAAAAAATCGTACTTCATACTCTGCAGTTATCTCCGATATACTTTCCCAAAAAGATCTAACCCCAATCATAGAAGAAAATGGATAAACGATTAAAGACTGCGAACAAAAATCGCAAAGCTGTAACTCTACCAACATTATATGCATATTCCTATCCAACAGAAATATTACGGGCGGATTAACGGAGAACCACAAGGAAATTCACATACAGAAGCATACCCTTCAATTAAGATCCTTGATATTAAAATGAAAACGAATAATAATATCAAATGTACCTCCAGTTGTACCACACTATGTAATTGTGGAATCATTAGGTAAAATTGGTAAAAAAAAAAATGTAGGTAAAAAGGTACTCAAGTACAATAAAAAAATATAAATTAAAAAAGTTTTTTAACAAGGTTTTATTTATAAAGGCACTAAAAATTTGAAAATAGTCTCTATTTTTGTGACTTTTGTGAGGCACATAAATCATCTGAAAAAAATGAGTGCCCTACATATATTACATATATGTCATATATGGCAAGCAGAGATTATATTTAACATTTTAATGTGTTCACGAATAAAATTTTCATGTGAAACTTTTAAAATTTAGCTTTTACTTTTTACTTTTTAGTAAATTCCCAGATAAAACATTTTTAAATTATACTAATTGATTTCATTATTATTGTTCAAAGCACGGGAAAATCCTTGTAACGAATGAACAAAAAACCTCGTAACGAACAAATAAGTATTAATTTGACCTAGTTTCCTAGGGTTTCTGATAGAATATTGTATTATCATGTGTTACGTTGCGTGAGATGGTCCGTGCGACGTCCTTCATTGTCTGACCGTCAAAGGCCCACGCACCGTTATACAGACCCTCAAGGAACCACCATAAACAGAATCTGTTTAACTGAATCTTTAATCCTACAAGTATTTTCGGCTTATGGCTGGTCCTTAGAACAGTCCTTAGGTTTATCATTCGCTCTTAAAAATCACGGAGAAAGCGGGTATTTACCTAACGGGAAAAGCTGGGTTTTCCCATGATCAATGTCACCCATGAGCCACGTTCGTAGGAGGCTTCCTCCTCTTATCTTCGTTCATTAATGTTGGCTATAACCAATGGTCATCGGGGATCGTTGCTCTCACTTTCCTAACGAAAAGTGTGAACAACGAATCCGCGTGCTTAGTTCAAAAGGCACACCCACATCGAGCTTTCCTCCGTGATAATACGAGAACGAACTTCATTTGATCTCTAGACTTGTTCTCTGGACTTGAGCTACACTACAGAACAGTCACCACATTTCTAGACTTGTTGCACAAACAGTTCGAGTAACAGTAACAGTTGAAGCTCAGAAGTAACAATCAGTTATCGCAGTCGCCAAGTCGAAGACAGTCAATCGACAGAAGTCACATCATCACAGTCGCCAATACGAAAAGAGTCTCAGGCTGTACTCACTCGTAGTTTGGCAGTCAACATACGCACCATTGTATCAAATATTGAAGTTATTGGATTGTTGAAAATATATATATTATAACCATTATTAATAATATTAACAAATATCAGCGTTATACTCATTCAACCACCCCTATTATCTTAATCGAAATAGGGGATCGAACGATTCGTGGTGTCGATTATTCAAATCGTAACGGGAATTTACGACTCCCGTTGGCGCGCTTCTTCAAGATCGCGTTTCCCCTCGAACGGTTGAAACATCATGTAAAATGAATCTGGGCGCAAGGTTTGAAGAAAATTGGTTAAGTAAAAGTGTGTCAAAAATTGCTCGTAAGATTTGACGACTTCAAACAAACATAACAAATTGTATAAAATTTTATAGTAATAATAAGCTTCCTGCTTGTTGGCCTGGCTGATATTGGTTTGTCGTAACACGTATTAAGTTTTAGACACCAGTTATACATCAACATTAAGGAGAAAGTTACTAAGCCCAAAATGCGCTTTCAATATCATACATCTTCTCCAAAAGATACAGAGAACTGCACAACAATAAAACTAAATTACCAACCCCATCCTATACTAGACTTAATAAAATTCTATAATCACTCATAATCGAAACGTTTTCTACCATTGGACGAAAACAAACAAAAATAGCTCCCTGGATTATTAAGATTACACTGACAAAGATCAACCTTATTGATCTCCCGAAAAATCAAACAGGCAAAACAGAATATAATATCACATTCCTAGAATTAAATGCTAATCGAATAATAAATCGACCCATCAAGATCAGAATCAGGAGTAGGATATACCGTTATCACAGGCGATAAAATAATAAAACAAAACCTCCCAAAATTGATATCGATCTTCGTCGTTGAAACATAAATTGCCATATGTTGCCATATTGAAAGCTCGGAAATTCGCACTCACCAATAATCTACAAAACTTTGCCATCTAACCGGAGCCCATAAGTGTAATCAAAGTCTTCGACAACAAAAAAGCCGATGATGCAGCTAAAAAAGTTATAACCCTCTCACAGACTGAACCAACGATCCTAATTCCACGTCAAGATTAAATAAACAATATAAAAATAAACATAAAAGAAGGATGGTACAAAACCAAAGGAATAAGAGTTCACAATGTAATTCAGCATTTTGGTCAACAAGTACCATGTAAGAGTGAGAACAGAAAAGAAGGAACTGTAGTTTTCTGGCTGAGGACTGGGCATACTAAATTAACGCATGAATGCCTAGTCAAAAAGTCAGCGCCTGCTCGGTACAATATACGCCAAATCCAATCATTAATAACCGACCACATATTATATGAGCGCAGAAGAACAGGACCACTATGTCATCAATTTTCCACTAAACTGTCTCCTCATTTAATTTTGGAATTATGTATATGTTTTGTTACTCAACCGAATACTTAAAGAAATATCAAAAATATTAGCTATGACTACTAAACATTAGACTAATACTAATTAAGTTAAAATCAACAAAAATGGACTTCTTTCCTTCCTGTGTGGTTTCCAATCTTTTTATTTGTAACAAACCTGCGTTAATGTCGCTGAACCAGTGTTATAATCTCGAATAACTGTCACCACTGGAAAACCAGTCTGGAGAGTCCAGGTATCCATAATTTGCTTTATCGTTATCGTTGGATCGAGAACGTTATCTTTGTGCGCCTGTTTTGTCAAAGCATCCCATAAATCATTTTGCTCGGCACTTCGGTACGCTCTGTTACAAAAGTACGAAGATTTTAGTTTTATATATTAATCCTTCGCTCCACAACAATATTTTACAAGTATATATATCTAACATTTAATTAGATATTATTATCATTAACTGTTACATTATGTATTCTGTTTCAGATTTAAATAGCGAAACCAAGACACTTTAAACATACAGCATACACGCATACACACATACACACATACACACATACACACATATTACGCTCATCCCATATACCTTAAAATTATGACCGGTATTACAATCAGTTTTAAGGAAGACGCGACTGCAGTAACGCGTTGTGTATAAGACACGAAATCTCAGTTTCGAAGTGAATTGTTTAACCCTTTCGCTTCGGCAATCCAGTCCGCCGAAGTACTGTCACTGAACGGAAACGCACGCCAGAAATACGCACAGTGTGCGTGTTTGCTGTAGTATATATGTTTTCCTAAGTCTTAAATAACAATAATTCTTGTAAGAACCGTATATGAAATATCGTTTCACTGTCAATGGATTTAATAAATTTTTTAGTATGAAACAGTATACGATCGTTTGGATGTTTGAAATATATTACGTGAAACGTTCTGATGTTGTTTCAAAAATGAGTAACTTTATGAAGTGATTAATCCAATATGTCAATAAAATCAACAGAAGATGTTCTGCCAATAACGAAAAAATATATTATTGACTACAGATAGCACTTGTGTATGCATCATTTGGATGCCGGATATATGGGGTGCCGGACCAGGAGTCATCGCGTGGTCGCCGCCTATATGCGGCGCTCGTATCCACAGGTCATCTCGTGGATGCCACCTATAGCGGCGCTCGTATCCACAGGTCATTTCGCGGGTGCCGCCTATAAGCGGCGCTCGAAGCGAAAGGGTTAAACACTTTGTTTTATTTTGTTTTTTTTTTTGTCATTATCTATTTGTCAGAACATTTTATCGCTGGGTTAATTAACTATTTCTGCCCTATTCACTCTCAGACGCCCATAGATTCTATTTTTTCACTTCAAATTCAATAAATTGAAATCGTTTTTGACATAACATCTATTATTTTTTAACGTTAAGACATATAATATGGAGTAGAAGTAATTTAAGATATTTAAAAAGACATTAATAATATAAAATTGATTATATATATACAAGATATGCCATGTAACGTGCGCCCATGTTCAGGCACTTCCAATAATCTGTCAAAAAATTATTGGAAACAAAAATTATACAGTTTTAAGTCGGCAATACATTGCAATGGACAAATTTCCAAAACATATTTTCTCGACAAAAAGCCAAGGATACTTTTACTGTTTTAGATAATACTATGTATTTTTGACTTCAAAGTGATATAGCTGATGTTAGGACAAATTCAACAATCCTCTATACTATGATCTTGGCATGACCTTGAATTTAGAAATGTTGAGAAAATCAAGAAAAACATTATCGAAAACATTATAAGCTAATACAAGATCTAGATTGATGACACATAAAATAAATCTTAATCAAAAAGGAAGTGGTTATACTAAATACGTTAACTAACCTTTTGTACAAAAGTCATTGCCTTTCCAAATGCATTCTAATTTGGTCCGAAATCTGAATAATGAATGTGAAAATTAAATTATTATCCTTATACTTACTTTCCATTCAAATAATTCGTTAGACCTTGCTTGAACACTTTGTTAGTAAGAAAATGATCCATCATTCTTATTATAGAAGCGCCTGTTCAAACATTAATATGATTATATTACCATATTGTAACATGTTATATTACAAACGACACGTCTTCTATTTCTACCTTTTTCGTAAGAAATTCTGTCGAAAATTTCACTAATCTCATCGGGATGTTCGACTTCGATCGATATTTGATGTGAAGATTCTAACGCGTCTAAACCAAAAACATTTTGCAGATCATGTACAACGAATTGTTCCAAAACCTTCCAAGTTGGTTCCACCTAGAAAATTAAACCGATCAAATCTATGAAGAATCCTAATGATTTAATCCAAAAGGAAATAAGAAGAAAGTTGAAAATATGTATACTTTATATAGTACTGTCTATTACCATCTATCAAATGGAAATATTTTACTTTTATCGAAATAGAGAAACTTCATATTATTTTAAATCCATTGTTATTATCTAAAAAGTATTTAATTTAAAAATTATTAATATAAAAAATATTAATTAATTTGAAATTATTTTTATAACGACTATTACTTTTCTTGTTTTCTATATAGCAAGAGTTTTCCAAGAATCTTAACAAATAATTTTTCAATAAATGTATATCATACTATTATTATATGCAATAATTTATTTATGTTTCTGATTTTCTTTTAGAAATAGTTCTATATGTGCTTTATATTTAATGTGGTACTTTATTTATTAAAATGTTTTTAAACAAAATTGTAAATTCAGAAAAATTCGTAAAATTAGAGATTAGTTGCCGTTATGAGATTACATGTCGAAGACGACAAAGTATTGTATTTTTCATTCGAAATAATCTTATGATATTATATATTTTTTTCCGGATTTACCAACTTACTGCATTCACACCAATATATTCTACATAACTGGCAAAACCTTCGTTCAACCAAAGATCCGACCACCAACTTGGAGTGACCAAGTTACCAAACCATTGATGAGCAAGTTCGTGAGATATTACAGTTGCTACACGTTGCTGATTACTACTGGTCGAGACGCCTTCTTGATATAGCATAGCAGTTTCTCTAAAAATTCAATCATATCACTTACCAAATATTGTAACGAATTTCATTCCATAACATGTTACATATAGAATGTAAAGAAATTGTTTTGGTGTATACAGAAAATTAATTTCTATAAGAAATAACGAATCAATTAAATAATTAATAATCTCCTTAACAGATTTTTTAGTTTGTAAGATTTTAATCAAAAATACTTGGGAAGAATTTAAAAATATTATCGAATATTAATTAATCGGTTTCAAATACAATTCTTCGATATCACTAGAAATAACTATATCCATGCAGTAATTGTGTAATCTGATGAATATTTTCTCATAAAGAAATCGGGATATATTGAAAAATAAGATGAAGTAGATAGTTAGTAGATGTTTTAAATAGATAGAGTATTGTTTCATGTTTCAAAAAAAAGATAAACATGAACGAAGGTCACTTTTGTTATGAACTCCCGAACTGTCATTCAGAATATATACGATTAAAATCGATATGCTTTAAAATACCCTATAAAAATACACAACTTAATGATAAAAATAATTGTTGATCAAACTCACCTGCAAGTGATTAAACCCCAGTTTTCCATAGCTCCTGCTGAAAAATCAGGTAGAGCAACAGTATCCATCTTGGGCAAGGGAAACTTAATCTTGAAATAGTCTTCGTAATATTCGAGTATTCTCGGGCCAATGTCTAAAGTGTAGCGTGCTTGCTCGATAGCGTCGCTCCGTGCCCAAACTCTAAAGTGTTCAGATTCGGATTTCAGCACCTCGAAATCCGAAACAATAAAAGCAACCAGGTAAGTGGACATCGGCACCGAGCGTTCATAATGGTCCCACACGTATGTTGGTAAGCCGGGCCTGATTACAATTAAAGAAGAAAGATACAAAATTTATGGAAAATATGAAAAAATTAAAAATAAACATGTGAGACAATAGAAATGAACTGCGAGGCACAATAAGATTGTCATGGGGAGAAATTTCACAAATGGATGCGAGAATTTTATAAAATCAATAGTAACCCGCTTGAAAGTACTTACCGGTGCAGTTAAAAAAATATCTAAGTAAATAATTATTCATTTCGTTATAAATTTATAGTATTCAACATCTTTTTCCAGCCCTTCTGTCAGTTAAATACTTTTTGCTTCTTCTATCTAAAATTTAGCAACGAACATTTTCCAATTAACATCATACACGAAAATTTGGATTATATAGTTAATATTTTCCAATTAAGATAATAGACAAATGTTTGGATTATTTATTTTTTTGTATTTGTTTTATATAAGATCAATTTACATTTATTATAAAATATAGGTACATATATGAATTAAACTATACCTATATTTAACTTCCCCATGTATTCTATATTTATATCAGTTTAATCGTATGATTTTATATTTATACCATATCATTTTTATTATAATTATATTACTGAGCTCTGTTTTAAAAAGTTTAGCAGCTGTAATGTTAAATTTGTCATCCCGCAAAACAGATAATTTTTGAAATTTAGTACTATTTTGATGTAACATTTTTTATTTTGCTTGTTATAATTAAACAATCATATAACTTGATTCTAAGCAAGCATCTCACAACATTTTTAGATTGTTGGGAAATAAGTGACTACTTCAAATACATCGAAATTTACTAAGTAATTGTGATAATAAGTATCAATTATGTCACAATAATATTAGAGAAAAATGATATCTTATTGGAGAAAGAAATTATCGTATAGATATATAGTTATTATAATTACTACATAGGAGATACTTCTATTAAAGTAGTGAAAATGCAGATACTCTTCTATCACATATTGTTGTGGGCTTGTATCTACGAATTATTACATTTTTTAAGAAGACAATTTTTGACGCAGAAAAACTTTACTACAGGAGTCGTAATAATCTAAATTTTTGTAAAATTTATTAAATTGTTGGGGATCTAGGATATCCTCCATCTGCACTCTGCGCGTTTCTTGAAAAGGACGCAGGAAATAGAAATACTTGTATCCTAAACATTTATCTAATTGTAAACAATAAGAAGGCACAGTCGCGATTATTCATAATATATATTCGGAGAGTTCCATTCTCGAAAATCTTGCAGAATGACTTTTTCCATATGCATACGATAAATTCTTCGTCCATCCCTACTGTGAATTTAAGATTCTCATAATACATGTATAAGGAGCCAAAAAGTCAAGATTCTCAGACAGAACGGGCCAGTATAAATTCTGTACGACATTATTTTGAAATTACTCTTAGTTCTCGCATTGTCAGTGCGTAAAATACCATCTAAACAATCATGTAACGCGTAATTATACTCCTTTATCCACGACACATAAACACTTGTAACAACCTTTCTGATTTCAACACATATACATATATAGATAACTGTGTTGTCGCGTAGATTCGAATATGATTATTTAAAATGTAACATTCTACCCAGCAATCCTTTACAATATAGTTGGACAAATCCATTAGATATGACTTTATCGCTTGATTCGTGTCGACTTCCATTAATCAAAATTACAAGGCCTATACTAATATTGTAATCATATTCCCTAAAATACCCCCGCCGGTCTTTTGCGTTGTTCGAATCCAGCTCGTAATAAAATCAAGCACATCAGAATGTTTTAGAAAGAAACGAGTAGTATCGCATTTTTTCAATATTCGTTTCATTTTTTAATATTTAAATAATTTAATAAGGCAGAAAATTCGTAATTGCTACCAAATTCATAATAATCAAAGTTTTCTAAAATTTTTCAAATCAAGAATATTAGAATCTTATAAAAAAGATTCATAAAAAATATATTTGATATATGAAAATGAAATAAAATAATACGTAAGTAACGAACATAAGATTGGCCAAAATTTATTTCCCATCAATACAAATTTTATTATAAAGTTTCTGCTATATCAAAATGTTAAATTATTCTGTTATTCCCTTACTTCTTGATCGTGAAGGAATTTTTTCATTGTCAATTGTATTATGGAATCTAATGAACAAAGAACAGTACAGAACAATTAACTTAGACAACACGTTTTGCGCAAGCAAATTGATTACACAGTTAATAGACTGAGCCTTTATTGGTTCTACAAATTATGTCTACGTTGAAATGCCGCAAGTAGTAAGAATGTTACATCCGTGTCATGTTAAATTGCCAGTCATGCGCATGCTTTGTGTGTTCTATTAGTCACTATCAGAAAATTCGTATAATTGAAACTCAAAAAATTTTTATTTGAAATTTAGGTAATTAGATTATAAAAACCGATTCAACGTAGTACCCAATGAAAAAAGATTATTATAATCTATTGAGATACCTAAATCATAATCTTTTTGATCCAATTTATATACATACAACAATCGCGCGTGCGCGCACACACACATGCACGTGCCTACATATAAAACGTCCTGTTGAACTATAATAATTTATATATCAAAGATTAGACCTTGAAACACAACATTACTTAAATATAATAATTATTTAGTCGATAAAATAGGATAATATAAATCGGGATAACAAGAACTTATGATTGATTTTTGAAAGTCTAATTACGACACATCTCGTCTACGGAATTGGACAGTCTGCATGCAAATAACTTGACAAAATTATGAACTTCTCGAATAATCCTATACATTTGATTCGATTGCGAAAATATCTCATAATCTCCAAGTAATCGAAGTAACGTCAATCAACTAAACGGTCCAAATGTATCGCGTGTCTTGCGAAACCGTTTCCTCCATAGACGTGTTAAGTAGTTTAGTCACTTACACTGGCATAGGCTCCCCCATTCTAGGCATGTTCGAGATGGACGACATGTTCTTTGGTCGTGCAATGCTGATCTTGAACGTGGCTTTCAGCGCTGGTTCATCGAAGCACGGAAAAGCACGTCGCGCATCTGTTGGCTGGAATTGTGACGTGGCGATCCATCTGTAACGCAAGATACAGAAAATGTTCACAATAAAGTGATAAATGATCATGTTCGATATATCAATACATATAAAGTTCCCTTTACAATTAAAAATTAATTGATAAGAGAATATCATGATTTAAAAAGGCAAGAATAGTAAATGAAAACGCAACTTCGAAAAGGAAAATATAAATAATTATGGTAATGCGAGTAGTATATGACAAAGATTAATATTAATAAGTATGATTCAGAAAACAACTCTAATTATTGCTAGTATAGATATATACGTATGTTCATCGCAAAGTCAAACATTAAGGCATATCTCTGTGTTTTTCTTTTCTTCTATTTTAAGAATATAGATTGCGTACATAAAATATGTCTTTTCATATAATACACTTTCTTTCTACGATTAAAAAGGATAATGTACAAATATTTGTTAATTTTCTTATCTTATATTTTTGTTTTCATTTATGTATATATTTGTATAACTAAATAACTACATATATATACATATTTGAAATGCTTAAATAATGGAAAAAACCTAAATATTTGGGTTTCGAGTGAGGTTAAAACTAGTTAGTACATACATTTTACATATATGCATATGCATGTATAATTGTCCAATGATGCTATGCACGATTTTTCAAGCATTTCCGATAATCTACAAAAAGGTATTCCTAGCAAAAGTTAATAAGTTTTGAATAAGCATCAAAATTATTTCAATGGATTTCGTTGATGTTTGCCTTAAGTGTTACCGAAAAAATTGATTACATTTCAGATTGAGTTCCCTAATAAGTTATTGTAGAAAAATAATTGTATATTGTCATGATGCTGATTCAAATAATAGCTAAATAAACTTATATGGATTCGTCTAAAAAAATGTTACGTTGACATCTTATAGAGTGAAAAACTTTTTGATAATATCTACTATCTCAATTTGTTGAGGCACACACCTGTGACTTAACGTCGTGATAAACCTTTCATACGTTAATATTTCTATAAGTCCGATCTAGGTATCAGAACTCAAGGATGAGTTGTATAGATTATATATGTCGGAGATGAAAGGACACCGAAGCCTTCCCTTTGAGATTTTGGGAAAATCCCCTAACACTTTAATCTAGATTCTACCATAGCCGTAATTAAGCAATTGTCGTAATTCAATCCTATTGAAGTTGTTCGAGATTTTTGATAGTAAGCTTGGGCTCGAGGCGACAATCAGTCGCGAAACGTAGCCGCGATCGAAGGATGAACGTTTTGTCTAACAAAGATACGCAGTATTAGTATAGCTCCTCTTAAAAAGGAAATAGTTGTAACACTCGACAGTAAACATTCCAACGGTTTCTGTCCCGTGGCTCGCCACACGCAGACCCTATTCTTCGGGTAAGATGATTGCCAGATGTCGATGCATCTCCACAGTACATATTCAGCTAGCCTGAGGACCCGGTACAAATCTTAAGATTTAGTTAATTAAAGTCCTTGAAATAGACAAACAGCCTTTGTCCCAACTGCGGGAAGATAGGGGAAACCTATTTTCTCATGAACGGAGCCTCCCGCAACTTTCCCTCAAGGGCGACTAGCATCCTTTTTTAACCACCGATATGGAAATTGACCAATTAACAGCAACGTCAATTTCCCTCACCTTCTGAACGAAGGCATCGCTCCACGAATCCGATGATCTCGTGTGTTAATTGAGTAACACTTGTACCGTAGACAAGGAAGTTGGATATAACTTGGACTTTGGAAGAAAGCGTATTTCGTTATCCCGTTGACCGCGGATTCGTTATGGAACCTAGGATCATTGTCATTAGCGTCTCGAGTATCTAATTACCACGGTTACTTGTCGAAATCTGCGATAATCATATTTGCACTAGTCAATATCTTCTCTATTGCATAACAACAATGTCTAATCACGACGAAGATTCGTTTCGCGCCCCTAACCTCAACTCTAATTATAATGTGAACCCGACATATATATATGTCGGATTAAGATTGGAATTGTGGGCGTTTAATGAACCTTCACTTGAATTTGCCATTGTAATTACAACTGGTGTGTTATTGATACAACCGGGTTTGTTATAACAGGTTAAGTACTCGTGGTGGACGGAAGGTAGGTATGTAGATGACGATGACTTCAAGTTCGATAACGAAACCACAGCCACGGGGGACTACAAACTCAACGTAAAATAGTACTGCTACAGATAAGCTCTCCCACCAATAACTTCCTCGCTAAACCTCTCAGCAATGCAGTCAGCAACTCAATCAGCAATTCGCTCCGTGACTAAATCCCTAGTCTAAAAGGAACTGCCCTTATATAGTCTTTTTCCCACCTCTCAGGTCACTCTTCGTTTCTAAAGAGAGCTGCATAATTATTCCATACTTCTGTTATTACACGTCCCTCCCGTGTCCGTGGGTACGTTCGGTGACTCATTATGTCACCTCGAGCCTAAGCCCATCGTCATAAACCTTAAGTACCCATATAGCTATTTCTTAATTTATTGTTTAAGTGTCGCTATTGTACAGGACTGGATTAGGGTATTGGGTTTTCCCAAACATTTCAAGAGAAAGGCACTGATGTCCTTTCATCTCCAATATATATATGGGGTTAGGGGCGTGAAACGAATCTTCATTTGGATTAGGCATTGTTGTTATGCAATAGAGAAGATATTCAATAGTACAAATACGAGTATTATAGAGTTTGACAAATAACCGTGGTAATTAGATACTCGAGATGATAATGACAATGATCCTAGGTTCAATAACGAATCCGCGGTCAAGAGGATGGCGAACTTATGATTTTCGTCAATGTCTAAGTTGGACTATATGTTGAAACGTGGAATATCCACCGAGCGTAAAGAAGCTAAGTAACTCGCTAATGCGAACTTACGAGAGAATGACTTTCCGCCACGATGATGCTGCAGAGGAAAACTATGATAGGGTGTGTCTAAGGACACGAGATCATTGGATTCGTCGAGGAAAGCCTTCGTTCGGAAAGTGAGGGAAATGGACGTTCCTGTCAATTGATTAATTTCTATATTGGTAGTTGAAGGAGGATGCTAACCGCCCTTGAGGGAAAGTTGCTAGCGGGACGCGTTGTCCGCAGGAAAAGCAGATTTCCCGTATCTTCACGTAGTAGGTGATAGATTTAGGGATTGTTAAGATAAAGACTGTTTGTTCGTTTGAAGGACCTTAGTTAACTAAATCCTAAGATTTATAGCGGGTCCCCAGGCTAGCTGAACATGTACTGTGGAGATGCATCGACATCTGGTAATCATCTTGCCCGAAGAATAGGGTCTGTGTGTGGTGAGCCACGAGACAGAAACCGTTGGAATGTTTACTGTCTTCGTGGCAAAAGAGCAATATATCCCTCCATACTAGTGACACTAAAAACATTAAAAAGCGTAAACTAGAATCAGTTAAAACAAACACAAACGCTAATCAGAACGAACAGTCAACAACCTGTGTAACCGCATGCAATAGATATGCAATATTGGAATCCACAAACGACTCCATGGACGTTGCAGATCCACCAACAAACCAACATACTCAAAGAAATTCCCCTCCACCACCTACATTTGTTGATGATCTCATCGATATACAAACAATGGTAAAGTCTATTGAGAAAGAAATCAACAAGGAGGAATATAAACTAAAAATAAATAATAACCAAGTCAAAATTCTGCCTGCTAACCCAGACTCGCACAGAAAGATAACAAAACTACTAAAAACTTTGAATGTTAGCTATTACACCTACCAACTTAAATAAGAAAGACCTTTTCGAGTGGTACAACGCAATATCCAACACTCGGCTAACTTAGACGAACTTAAACTTGGTCATGAAGTAATTAACATCAGCAACATAAGACATAAAATCTCAAAAATCCCGCTATCCCTATTCTTCATCGACTTAAAACAAAAACCCAATAACAAACTAATATATAACAGAAATCGACTAATGAACTCGGTAGTAAAAATCGAACCTCCGTAAATAAAAAAAGAGATAGTGCAATGCAAAAGGTGCCAAAGATACGGTCACACGTAGAAATTTCCGCTGCGTAAAATATGCAGATACACACCCCACTGATCAGTGCACTAAATCACCAGAAACCCCAGCGAAGTGCATACACTATCCAGGTGACCATCCTGCTAATTATAAAGGTTGCTCAGCCTACAAAACCTTATATATAAATAAGTATCCTAAACTCAGAGCCAAAGAGACAACCAATCAAATGCCCAGTCCTCCAAAATTCACTACTACTTCAATCTCTTATGCCCAAGCAGTACAAGGAAATCAAAATAATACGAATATCCATAGGGACCATTCTCAAAATAGTGTTCCCAATTCACAAAACACAGACAACGTCTCTAGACTCGAAAAATTAATGGAAAAACAATCAGAACAAATAAATAATATGCTATCACTATTAACACTGATCATGGATAAATTAATACGCCCCGACGCAAAATAAAACCAAGACGCATAGCTCTTTGGAATGCCAACGGTCTAGCTCAACACAAATTCGAACTAGAACTCTTCCTGAAACAACAGCAAATCGACGTAATGCTCATATCTGAAACCCACTTCACCGACAAGAACTATCTAGAAATAAATGGTTATAACTTCTACCATACCCAACATCCCAGTGGAAAGGCCAACGGCAGTACCGGAATCATTATCAAATCCAGCATTAAGCATTACGAACTTCCATCATTCCAGAAAGACTACCCCCAAGCAACAAACGCAGAGATAGAAGACTGCCATGGTACAATCACCACTTTAGCATTATATTGCCCTCCCAGACACTCCATTGCCAAAGAAGACTTTGATAACTTCCTTGACGTTCTGGGCAATAGATTCATAGCTGGAGGAGACTATAACGCCAAACATACCCAATGGGGCAGCAGACTGGTCACAGTAAGAGGCAAAAATTTCTTAAATAGCATAATCACCAACAATCTCAATTACCTCACCACATATGAACCCCCATACTGGCCCACTGACACTAACAAAATACCTGACTTACTTGATTTCTTCATAACTAAAAATATCTCGCCAAGATATGTCCAAATCAACTCCTCGGCGGATCTCTCTTCTGACCATTCCCCCGTGATAGCAACAGTCAGTTCAACAATTATCGAGAATCCACCTAATGGCTTTATTCATAACCAACTCACCAACTGGCAGCTCTTTAGAGAAGTCTTTAATCACTCAACTTCAGGCCTAATTTCACTAACTAACTAACTAATGAAGATATCGAAATAGCCACGGAATATTTAAACACGAGCATAATAAACGCTATCCGCTCCTCCACACCTACTAAGACTTCTATCAGCAAACGTGAATATCCCCATTACATATTAATAAAAATAGCAGAAAAACGTAGACTAAGAAGAGTATGGCAGACCCCTAGAACACCGGATGACAAACGTAAACTAAACAACGCAACGAGGAAGTTAACCAAACTCATCAAAAATTATAAAAATGACTGTTTTCAAAAATATCTCGCCAATCTGTCCCCCACAGCAGACTCCAACTACTCACTATGGAAGGCTTCCAGGAAACTCATGCGCTCCTCGCAATTAATCCCTCCAATCCGCCGTCCGCAAAGTGGATGGGCACGTAGCCCTATAGAAAAAGCCAACCTATTTGCCAAATATTTATCTAACGTTTTTAAACCCCCATTACCCCAAAACTGCCACGGATATTACTGATTACCTGCACTCTCCATACAAATGTCTCCCCCCATAGAACCCTTCACTTCTGCAGAAATTATGGAATTAATACATCGCCTAAATCCCAGGAAAGCAACTGGACATGACCTAATATGCAATAAAGTAATCAAGGAACTTCCCATTAAAGGGATTGCACTCATCACATCAATTTTTAACGCAATCCTTCGCCTCGAATACTATCCCAAGGCCTGAAAAATTTCTCTGATTACTCTTATCCCTAAACCCAGAAAACCAATATATGAAACTAGCTCCTATCGCCCAATTAGTCTTCTTCCTACCTTGTCGAAACTTTTCGAGAAGATGCTAACGAAACGACTCCTTCCACTCCTAGATGATTTTAAAATACTGCCAGATCATTAATTCGGTTTTCGGAAACAACATTCCTCAATAGAACAAATCCATCGCATAACACACAATATCAGCCAAACCCTAGAAAAGAAAAAATATTGCTCAGCGGTATTCCTTGATATTCAACAGGCATTCGACAAAGTATGGCATGAAGGGCTCCTATACAAACTTAAAAAATTCCTACCACACACCTACTACTCCATCCTAAAGTCCTACCTAACCAATAGACAATTCATGGTCAAATACTTAGACGCCACTACCACAACTTTCCCAATAGAAGCTGGCATACCCCAAGGCAGTGTCCTCGGACCCCTTCTGTTCTCCATCTACACTGCCGATTTACCAATATCTACAGAGATAACCATAGCAACATTTGC
>JACXIM010000125.1:0-43907 GCA_014737505.1 Bombus sibiricus | reverse complement strand
CCCTTGACCGCGGCTACGTTGGCGACTGGTTGTCGCCTCGAGCCCAAGCTCATTGTTACGAATCTCGAATAAACACAATCGGATTGAATGACAATTGTTTAATTATGGCTATGATAAAATCTGGATTACAATATTACGGGATTTTCCCCAAGTTCTGAAGAGGCTCCAGTGTTCTTTCATCTCCGACATATATATATAAGTATATATGTATAAGTATTATTCTATATATATATATAGACTAAATTGTTTAAAAATTTTCGATAATTTAATCGAGATTACCTTTTGAATAATAATTACGGGACCAAGTTTCAAATTATATATAAATGGTCCATAAATTGTTTTTAAAATATTTTTGAAGTACGAATTATTTTAAAATTATTTAAAAATTGCCTATGATTTAATTAAAATTAATTATCGAATACTAATTACACGATCAAATTTAACGCAAATTAAACTGTCATGGTTTGATTGCATACGTTTTTGAAATAACTGACGTCTCAATGAACCGTTCCAAATAGATTAGTCAACTGGCAACTACAGATATTGCTTGATAAAGCAGTTTAAATTTACTGGCTACAAATAGCTGTCACCTACACTCTATAGAACAGAATTAAATTGCCGAAGCGTTTACCTCGTCTGACTGCCAACAGTATACGAGCTTCTATAGAAGCCTTGCAAGTAGTCATTCAGATAACCAACAAACTTTAGATGCACCACGTATTGCTTGCCACTCTTCAACGTGTCCGACATTCTAATCACGTAAAACTGCCGTTCAGTGTCGTTTCTCTGCTCCACGATTTTGATTATCTTCTTCACTTTCTTGATTTCCGAATACTCCTTGATATTCGTGAAACTTTCATTGATATGCATATCCACCGCGTGCAGCGTCACATTTTTCGTATCTTCCGTAACGTTCACTAGAATTTTTACCTGAAAATATAAAAATTATTTTAATTTCTGCAGTGTGACAACATGTTTCCTTAAAAGTAACATAGTGAGTCATGAATCATGAAAGTGTTTCAACACTTATAGAAAATCTTCGTGAATGTATTATTTATAAAGAACATTTTGAAACTTCATTAGCATTGATTAACATACTGATAAAATTTGAAACGAATCTGAAAATATATATACAAGTTACAAGACTTCTATTCTAATCCTCCACTTTACAAAAATCATTCAAGTCATTAAATTATTCATAAGTCATAGACAGTCATTAATATAATTATAAGTCAAAATATTTAGTGAAATCATCTGTAGTATTGATTATATATTACATAATGGTTCAGTTATATGGTATAAAACCTCCACTAATTGACAATAGAGCACACGCACATACATACATCTAATTTCATTGTTAATGTGGATCCATTAATATTGTACTTATTCATATAATCATTAATAATGATCTAATGGTGTAAAGATAGCAGACAGTTTCCTATCTTTTTCATTTATTCTTAAGATGATGAAATTAAGAAATTATTTCCAAAAGTTCCCCATATTTATGCATTATACATATATCTTGTAAAATTCATTCATTAATTTTTATTTTTGTATAATTATTATAAAGAAACAACACCAGTTCACCAAGGGGTGAAAGAGTCACTGTAACTAGAAACTTTAGAGCGCCATCTACTATAAGTAATCACATCAAAGACAAAACGAAGCAACTTAAGGACAAACTCAAAAAATTTTATTGGCTCATTGGCCGACGCTCCAACCTAAGTACGCAGAACAAAATTATCCTCTATAAGACCGTAATAAAACCTGTCTGGACCTAAGGAATCCAACTATGGGGAACAGCAAGTAATTCCAACATTGAAATACTTCAACGCTTTCAATCGAAAACGCTAAGATCCCTATTAGATGCACCCTGGTATGTCACCAACGAAACAATCCACCGTGACCTCAAGATACCCACAGTCAAAGAAGAAATATACAAGTTCAAATGCAGATATAACGCAAGAGTCAACAACCATCACAACCCTTTAGTCACCCAACTACTCGACACGGCGGATCAGACCCGCAGACTAAAAAGAAAATACCCTTTAGATTGAACCATTAAACTAGAATCAATCATAATATAAATTATTATAATCCAAGTTACTGTACCACGCCAAATGAAGTTACTTAAAATTCTCTAGCAGAATTGATTGTAAATAAATTACCAAATAAAAAAAAAAGCAGTTACGACTGATAGACAAAGCAAGTGAATTGTCCTTCCGTATATCCGCGGCTAATGGGGAGGATGACGCGATATAGTCCACTCAAATCAGCCTCAAAGAAGGCCAAATTCAATATTAAATTTTCTTATGCGATCTTATAGAAATCATGTTCAGGGACAAATCCTATGTGTTTAGCACTCAAGATTTCTTGCATAAAATTTGTGAACAATCTCCAGAATTGTCGAAAACAGCTCCTTTTTTTACATATAACAAAGATTGTTATAGTTGGTTCGTAAAAGTTTCCAATGAAAATTGTAGCTATTGAAAATATCTATCATATGAGATGTTATATGTTAAGATTGATTAATTCGTTTAGTCGTAAATAAATTAAAACCGCTTAAAATCGCAATAGCTTCAATTGTGAATTATTCATGTAAAACTGAGAATGCGAAATTGAAACTTAGTGAAAATGTAGTTTTCGTTATTCTTAAAAAGTGTGCAAAGTTTCATCTTCAAATATTTAATATTTTGCAAAAAGCTATTTAACAAACAAAAATACAATGTTCGGAATTCGTACAGCAACTGACGGGGGCTTTGTTTATTATCGAAAAGCTGTGCTATCATGTACAACTAGAAACTAATCGATTTTTTAATTGTAAACTATTTAAAAATGGCACCAAATATTGTACATCATTTTACTTCTTTTACAAATCTTCTTTTATTAACACTGATAGAACACGTTTAGATAACATAGAGGATTCATTTAGAGGATAACATTTGTGGTTAATATATATAGTATATATGTCTGACACGGGAGCCTCCCCTTTGGAACTTTGGGAAAACCCCATAACATTGTAATCTACATTATAAAATAGCTGTAATTAAACTCTTGTAGTCGTCCAGTCCGATTGTAATTGTTCGAAAACTTGTGATAGTGAGCTTGGGCTCGAGGTGACAGCCAGTCGCCGAACGAGGCCGCGGTCAAGGGATGAACGTTTTGACTAACAAAGGTATGCAGTAATAGTATAGCTCCTCTTAAAAAGGAAATAGTTGTAACACTCGACAATAAACATTCCAAAGGTCTCCGTCCCGTGGCTCACCAAACGCAGACCCTATTCTTCGAGTAAGATGGGTACCAGATGTTGACGCATCTCCACAGCACATGTTCAGCTAGCTCGAGGGCCTGTTATAAATCTTAAGATTTACTTCAAGGGCGACTAGCATCCTTTTTTAACCACCGATATGGAAACTGACCAATTAACAGCAACGTCAATTTCCCTCACCTTCCGAACGAAGGCTTTCCTCGACGAATCCAAGGATCTCGTGTCCTTAGACACACCCCATATAGTTTTCCTCTGCAGCGTCACCGGGACGGAGAAACACTCTCTCTCGTACGATCTCATCAGCGAGTTACGTGGTGTCTGCGATCTGTGAATATCTCACGTTCCGACATATAGTCTAACTTAGACTTTGATTGAAAATAATAAGTTCGCTATCCCGTTGACCGCGGATTCGTTATCGAACCTTAGACCATTGTCACCAGTGTCTAATCGCCGCAGTTATTTACCAACTCTGTACAATCCACACTTGTGTTAATAAACGTCACTTCGATTGTATAAGGAAGATGTATAGTTCCAGCGACGATTCACTATGCGCCCACTACCCTTATTCCGATAACGGATCGAGCTCTTAGTACGACGAAGATTCGACATATATGTAGTATCGTGGAGAAAGGCCTAGGAGATATCGAGTAAGCCATAAACAATGCCGCGAGAGCCGAGGCGCCGTTGGGCCCATCAATGTGTGGTCAGTCCTTCAAGTGAATAGTTTCGTAGAAAAGATCTACGTGACCCTGGCCACGAGCGGTTGTGTAACACGTGCGTGGGGGGGTCTAAGAAAAGACGAAATGGGATGCGAGAGCAGAGTGTGTGAATCGAGAGTGTTAGTTGAGAAGTTTTTTTTTTTTTATTTGGTAATTTATTTACAATCAATTCTGCTAGAGAATTTTAAGTAACTTCATTTGGCGTGGTACAGTAACTTGGATTATAATAATTTATATTATGATTGATTCTAGTTTAATGGTGCAATCTAAAGGGTATTTTCTTTTTAGTCTGCGGGTCTGATCCGCCGTGTCGAGTAGTTGGGTGATTAAAGGGTTGTGATGGTTGTTGACTCTTGCGTTATATCTGCATTTGAACTTGTATATTTCTTCTTTGCCTGTGGGTATCTTGAGGTCACGGTGGATTGTTTCGTTGGTGACATACCAGGGTGCATCTAATAGGGATCTTAGCGTTTTCGATTGAAAGCGTTGAAGTATTTCAATGTTGGAATTACTTGCTGTTCCCCATAGTTAGATTCCGTAGGTCCAGACAGGTTTTATTACGGTCTTATAGAGGATAATTTTGTTCTGCGTACTTAGGTTGGAGCGTCGGCCAATGAGCCAATAAAATTTTTTGAGTTTGTCCTTAAGTTGCTTAGTTTTGTCTTTGATGTGATTTTTCCAAGTTAATCTCCTGTCCAGGGTCATGCCCAGGTACCTGACAGTGTCCTTGCTAGGTATTGTTGTATTGTTGATGATGACCTGAGGGCAGGTTTGTTTTCGCATCGTGAAGGTTACATGTGTGGATTTTTTTTCATTAATTTTGAAGCCCCATTTATGAAACCACTTTTCCATAGAGTCAAGACATCGCTGGAGAGTGAAAGAAGCAATTGTCGGGTCCGCGTGGGAAGCTAATAGCGCTGTATCGTCGGCAAATGTTGCTATGGTTATCTCTGTAGATATTGGTAAATCGGCAGTGTAGATGGAGAACAGCAGGGGTCCGAGGACACTACCTTGGGGTATGCCAGCTTCTATTGGGAATGTTGTGGTAGTGGCGTCTAAGTATTTGACCATGAATTGTCTATTAGTTAGGTAGGACTTTAGGATGGAGTAGTAGGTATGTGGTAGGACTTTTTTAAGTTTGTATAGGAGCCTTTCATGCCATACTTTGTCGAATGCCTGTTGAATGTCAAGGAATACCGCTGAGCAATATTTTTTCTTTTCTAGGGTTTGGCTGATATTGTGTGTTATGCGATGGATTTGTTCTATTGAGGAATGTTGTTTCCGAAAACCGAATTGATGATCTGGCAGTATTTTAAAATCATCTAGGAGTGGAAGGAGTCGTTTCGTTAGCATCTTCTCGAAAAGTTTTGACAAGGTAGGAAGAAGTTGAGAAGTTGGAAGCCGAGTGTTAGGGTAAGACGTACCCGTAAGACGCGCAGTAAGACGTAAGACGATATTGTAGTCCGTTTTGGTTTGAGTATTGCTTGTACGGATAAAACTAACCTTAACTTCAAATAAACCATCCTTTCTTGTCCTTGCTCTAGAAATAATATATTTTGATATTAGTACATTCTTGGGGGTTCGTCCGGGATTGTTACTACATTCTTGGGGGTTCGTCCGGGTTTGTCACTACATATATATATAATATATAATAATAATATTTAATAACAAAGTAACAATTCCATTTTTCTTAATGTTCGTTATAAAAGCATATGGAGGCAATGCTAATGATTATAACCAACAATAAATTAATGGCGGAAGTAAAAAATTAAGAGTAAACAACTAAAAATTTATGTATTCTGAAATCAATTTATTTTTAAATTATGCTTCTGAATTAATAAATGTCTCAATGAAGTATGCTAAATTAAGCTGAAGATCCACTGAGGTTAATTTAAGCCAATCCAAGCTCAGCCTGTCCAAGCTGCGCCACGCTAATTTGCCATGGTTCTTGACACAGACCCTTTGTACATATCTGTATCAAAATGTTCGTCTCCGGTTTTACAATGTACAGCAGTGCACATGCGGTTCGGGAAAGCTCCTTGAAGGGCTGCTGCAAATTTATGAAGCGCTCGGCGCATCTGAGTCATGAGATGTGCCGAACATGGCACATAGTGAAAAAAACAAATAGATTTGGAGTTTTCCAATTAGTAGATCATGGGTCACAAATATGTAAATTATTCGTTATTTATGATTAAAATTTGTTATCTATTATTCATTATGCGTGTATTTATTAAACTTGTCCTTTTAAAAATTAGAGTGTTCGGTAATTATGGCATTACAAGCTATTTTCCAGATGGTTGAATAATAAATACGTTGTAACGTATGAAAGACAAAGACATGTCTTTACTTATCTTTTACATGACAAAATAAAGTACGGATACGTATGCAACGGTAATACGCAACGATCATACGTAACGATGATATGCAACAAATGGATATGCACCTTTTTAGCATCGTGTGATTTCTTTGATGACGGACGAACACATTACACGAAATAAGAGATGGGATACCGTAAATAGTCTTATTATCGACATCTCATAGCTCAATCACTTCGAGTCGCCGGCTATCTACTTCACATACGTTCGCTCAAGCCGAATTCTTACTGAGCCTGACCACTCACTCATAAAATTCGGTATGGCTAAGTAGCGGTGGGCTATCTGCTATAATATTGTTAAAGAACTGCATTGTCTCTATCATGTAGGATCTCATTGTAAAAATTATATTTAATATTATTTTTGAAAGCAATGTTGTCTTAAGTTATATTAAATCTTTTCAAAATATATAATAAAATAAATATTTAAAAAAAATGATACTCTATTACGCAAAATGGAAAAAATTAAGAAAACAAGGTGTACAATTGTGTTTTACTCAGAAATGTAAGGTACACATTCAAATATTTTTAAGGATTTACAGATAAGTTAAAAATGCCGCAATCGGGTGCGTATAGTATTTACAGAGTTTAAGCGAAATTGTAATCATACAATTGGAATAAGTGTTTGAGATACTTTTACGATACGTTAAAATATAGCAGTTAATGTTACGTCGAGTACAATAACATCAAATTTTCAAACAGAACTATTAGTTATAAACATTTAATCAGTGCGAGTGTCCGACTACGGCAGTTTTAAACTCTATCACCTATCTGTAAATTCGGTAATTTAATATTATCATTCTACATTTAATTATTTAGAAATATCTGAACGAGTACCTTATATTTCTGAGTAAAACACATACCATCTTGTCTTTTTCATTTTTTTAGTTTTGGGTAGTCGGATATCATTTTTAAAAATATTTACTTTATTTAATCTTCCTTAGCTTAATTCTTTTTTTACTGTTTTATAATTATAAATTATTCATCTTCAATTTGTCTATTTGCACATGTATTATCTATTTATGATATAACTTTCCTATAAATGTCTATAAATAAATGATTTGAAATGTGATAACGAATAATAGTTGTTTCTAATATCATTTTGGGCTAAGTATAGTTCTATTTGTTGTTTTTGTACTCGATATAGCATTATTTATTAAATATATATGTCGGAGATGAAAGGACATCGGGGTCTTTCTTTTGGAATGTTTGAGAAGGTCCCCAATACTTTAGTCCAGACTTTTTATTATAGCTGCACTTAAATAATAAAACTCAGAAATAGTTGTTTATGTTACGCCCCTAACTCCAATGATAACCCGACATATATATGAAACATCTGCAGTAAATAACAAGTGATTAAAATGATAAATAACAGGACGTATCCTCTAAGATCAACTACCATTGTTTCAAACAAAAGTTACAAATGTTTCGAACAAAAGTTAATTGATTTTCAGCCCGGTAGACATTTTGATATTAAACATTTTCAAAAATTCGTTCTCGATAAAAAGTCAATCACCGTGATTTTTTTAAATGATACCATTTATTTTGGATTTTACAGAGTTGTAGCTAACGTCAAGATGAAATCAACGACTTACTATACTGTGAATTTATTATTATTATAATGACTTTGAACGAGGTAGTTCATTGTAACGTGTACTGCAAAAGAGTATTATTGTTATTGCTGGATTTTTGAAATAAACTTATTAGTTTGACAGTCTTAATTAAATTACATATTTTCTGAATTCTGAATGTAATTTGACCGAAGTAAAGTAATTTTCCATGTTGTTTCTCGTGACTGAACTTAAATGTCTGAATTCAAGGTCATCTCAAGATGTCATTTTAAAAAAATGAAGATAACCTTGATTTCTTGTTAAATAAAATCCTATATACTACAGAGCTTACAGCATTCTCGTGACGTACACAAATCGATTGAAACCTAAGTAAAAATCGGTAAAATTATACATGTTATAAACATATATCTAATAAATACAAACATTCAGGCTAGACACAATACCCCCCTACTAGCATAGTCGGATAAAAATTGTTTTTTGTCCATTCTTTAATTGCAGAACTAGTATGTGTATCACATACCATTGCAAAATTTATAAAACCAACGACACATAATATATGCACTACGTCCATCAACGACCCTTTTCAAAGGCAATATTAATATTATAATATTCGATTTAACCGCAGAATAACTCAATTTAAATAATAAAAATTACTCAAATTCGTGCGTATTCATCACCATTACAAAGAAAATACTAAAGAAATTCCATCATGTTTTGAACTAAAAAATAAAATAAAAAATACACAGCACGCAAAGAGAATGGATGAATGTTAAATTGTATGTATATAAATTATGTATGCGAACGAATAATATGTGTACATTGCTCAAAATTATTAGAGAATTACTACTATGAAGGCTACTTGTATTGACAAGTCAAAAAAACAAAATTTATGTTACTAAAGTAAAAAAATCCTATAACCTTGACAGATCAATATATTAATCGTATGATTGTGGCAGTGTGATTACAAACTATAAATGTACATGAAAATTTATATTTTTGTGGATGCAATTAAAGCAGCGGAACCTAAGCAGAGATTTCTTTCGCTCACTAAGTAATCTAACAAATAAATTACCTCGGATATAACTTTATATATTTTTGTATATTATATGCATTATATATATATTTGCACTTTCAAATTTTCCATAAATGCATAAACATCTACTAGAGATAAAGACCGACCTTAAAACGATTATTAAAAAATAACTGTATACATACATTGATTGGTTATAAAAATCAAAAACACATGAAAAACGATCGTCTAATTATTCTGGATAGTGCAATTCTTCATATAATGTAAGTAAAGAATATAAACTTAAAAAATGGGTGTCATGATTTAAAAAAAATTGAGAAACGCTGCTTTAAACGATTCAACTTTCCTTGAACGTTCAATAAACATTTTTCCTTCATTTAAGAGGTAATCAATCAAACCTTTCTAAAAACAACGTATTTCGAAGAAACGTCAATAAACATTATAATTTTTATACTGCAACGAAATTAATTCAAACGAACAATCAATCTTCGTCCAATCGGTAATACGTATGTATATGTTAAACGAGATGTGTTAATAGAAAGTTCTCGTTTAAGAATACAGTTGGAGACTAAAAAAGAAAGAAAGAAGAAGACGATTCGTACCTCGCCATGGAAAGTAAAATTTCCCACTTGTATGAACGGTATTAGCTTTAACTCGTACGAATCTGGCACCACAGATCTTGGTAATCGGACGTCCAATTTTTTCTTGTTATACGTGTTCTTATTAAACAGACCACGACCCCCGAATACTGAATTACTGAAATCACCGCATGGTTTAACGAGCTTTTCCTCGAGGCATGGCGCAAGATGATAAACCAGAAGCCCGGTCATGACCAAAGATATAAGGAAGGCAGCACCAAAAAGGAAAGCCCCGCAAGGAGAGACTGTGCAGCCTCTTTTACGTCCGAACGTTGTTGTGTGTGCGTCCATCATCGCCAAAACCTCGCGGGACTGGGTCATATCACGTGTAAACCTGAAACGACGAAAAGAAAGTGAGAATTTTGGTCTTGATAAGTATCCGAAAATACTGTCGTGTATAGTGGTACTATTTTTGGCAAAATTAAGGTTAATGTTGGAAAGGAATATGATTTAATTTCATCATAAATTCATAATTAAATCAATAATTTATTATTAATAAATATTAATAAATAATTACTAATAAATGAATGTGGATATTTAGAAATATTTAGAAAATATTGAATAATAATTTAAAAGCAGTATCTTTAACTTTGTGTTAAAGAAGTTATTATTGTGAACTAATTTATTGACAATCATAAAAGATATATTTAAAATTTAAAATTTATCATTTTTGATTGGGGTTAGGCTACTATATGTAAACTTTCAATTTGTGGTTTTTGTAACTAACAATTGACATAGACATAAAAATGTTTTTTATTTTGTATACATATAATATATCAGACAAATAATGAATTAAAGATTGATTTACTTTATTGCTTTAGAATAGAAATTTACAGTAATTATATTTATTATTGGAAATAAGGGCGACCACCGATTTCATGACTTTGAAATATGTTATCAAGGTCAACATGCTGAACAACAACTCTTTCGACATATGTTCATTACGACAGGTGATTATAAGCTAAGAAAACAGAATCGTCAATTGGTAATGTACACAACACTCGATAATTTTAAACTGTAACAAACTATATTAATTTATATATAATTAATTTATTATTGATTAGTATTCCTTGTTCTCTTATAAATCAATATTGAAGTTAAATTCTACATTCGTTCATACAGACTGTATTCTGTAAAGAATATTTTGAATGCATGTATAAAGAATATTAAGAAAGATTTTCGAAATATGTATTGTATTATACAATGAATATGCGGTGGTCTCGAAAATATTCAGACTCTAGTATAATTTTAACTTCTATGTTCTATATCTGAAACAAATACAGACAAGACAACAAATGTTTAGCAACACATTGAATTATATTACATGAATGTCAAAAAGTAAAAAGCTTTTAATTTAAAATAAACCATTAATTAAATATTTTAAAAAATATTCAAATAAAACAAATTTTCTTATCCCAAAAATGTTCAGATACTTTATAAATTGACGTTAAAAACACTAAAATGACAATTTTTGCTAAAAATTTTACCTGATACTCCTTTTGCTCAATAACATGTTTTAAGCCGTTTAATATGTTGAAGATTATTTTTTGTTAGTAATTGTGCTATATTTTATTCCTCTATTACGCGAGTTTATTCTACATATTAAACTACTTAAAACATCTCTTTTTGAGGGTAAATAAAAGGGGTACCGAATAAAATATTAAACCTTTATAAAAAATTGCCAGTTTAGTTTTTTAACATTAATTTATAAAATGCTCGAATATTTTCGAAACACGAAAATTCGCTTCTTCTTTCAACATTTCTTTTAATATTTGAATAACGATTTATTTTAAGGCAAAATCTTCTTGTTTTCTGACATATATATACTATATTTCAATATACTGCATCTTTGTCGTTTTATCTGTATTTATTTTAGATATAGAATACAGAGTTAAAGTTATGCGAATAGTCGGAATATTCTCGAGTATTATTAGTAGTTGAATATTTTTATGATATAACTAATTTTTCTTCCTTTAAGATATTTAAAAACTATTTGACAGTATTATCCAAAAGCCTTAGGGCATTTACGATAATGACCTCATAATGACAACTAATCTATATATTTAGGAAATATTTTCATATGATGTTATACATGTAGACACTAGATATGAATATTTAGACATTCCCTTTATGGTGTTATGTATTTGTAGTTTTATCTGGTTCAAAATTTTGTTAGATAATAAATAAGCTCCTAATTAAACATATGATTTATTATAGAATGTACTATGAGAAGAAAGGAAGTTCACATTACGAATAAATTACTTGAATCACTAATAAAGGGATGGCACAAATATAATAAGTTTGTTGAAACATTATTTAACAGGATCCTTCAAAAGGCTTTTGATGTCAACCGAATAAAAGCAGATTACACAAAGTATTAATCATTTCAACGGTTACAAAAATGACTGTTTCAAACCATTATACATATGTAGATATATCGGTTCTGATTGAAATAATTATGAGAACCGAACAAATATTATAACTTTTATGGATATAAGGGTTCTCGCTCATATCGGTTTTGTTTTCGGTTATTTGGAACCGATATTACGTAAATTTCATATCAGTTATATAACTGTCATTTTTCGGTTCTGCATCAGTTACGGCTCAGTTCTATAAGGTCATATAGTACATACCAGCATTCTTATACCGGTTCGATTTCGGTTCTTATTGATTCATTTATTGATTTTGCGAAAATATTGATATGTATTAAATACATATTACAAGTATGGTATTAAGTATCTTAAGATTGAAATTAAAAAATTTATTTCTATAAATTAGGAATTTTAACTACTTGTATTTTCATTGTAGTGGAGTCTCGTAATTAATATATCGTTAATTATTTTTGCAATTGTTTTCGATCGATATGCAGATAAAATAAATTTCTATCCCAAAAATTTATTTCGGCTTTCGGTACTATGTACGAAGTGTAAAAAAAGTAGGTATAAAAAGGATCGTAGCGTTATTCTACATTGTACACTTTCGGATTAGTGGAAATTAGAAAAAAAAGTTGCTGTGGAAACAACATTGACCTTGATACTTAAGGTCAAAGCTTTTTATTATTGCAACGTATTCTACTCATCACGAGGAATAAAAATCTCGAATGTAGGAAATCACCCCTTCCCTCGGAAAAACATGGTAAAATTTTAATGATTCTTAAATTAACTTTATTCGGAACAAATATATAATGTTCAAATTTCGGTTAATTCAGGGATCGATTCTGAAGTCTGAAAATCGAGTATCGATTTTCCACGTCCTAAACTACCACTCTTCCTTTGCCAATCTTCAATATTCTGAATAATAATTCTCTTTTCTGTTCTTGTCCGTTTCTATTAATTGAAATCCTTCTTCCTCTCTAGTTGTCCGTCTGTGTACTGACTGTTTGGCAAATCGGTTGTTCGTAACAGTAAATAAGGTCACACTGTCCGTTAAACAGAGAAAGTCCCTTTATTTATCCGCGTTTGAACTCTTAGGAAGTTTACAAATATATATATTTGTGCTTATATTTACATTTGCTCCTAGTAAGTGAAATAACGTGAATATAGATTCGCTACTCATGGGTCACATCATTCTTTAGATCACTGAACTTCCTTCATTGTGGAATAAGATACATCCTTCATAGTTCGGTTCGATTTGTTCGATAGTAATGTCAAGTTGAGTATACTTTCTATTGCCTACGATACAAAATAAATATTTGCAAAATCAAACAGATTTTTGATATTTTATTGTGTTTTACTTAACTACGATTCCGAATACCTATCAGAATCATCATTGGCGGAAAAGAAACCGTAGTGGAATACATTAAATTAAACGTCGCTTTTATTATTGAAAGTGAAGAATTACACATAATTTTGAGGATAAGCTTGAGCGAGAAAAAGAAGAAGAAAAGGACAAAATAAGGAATATGTGTAATACATAATGATAGATTTGGGGTATTAACCTGTATCAATAGATGCTACTTTCTTTGCACATCACTGTAAAATGTAAACACCGTCAATAAAGCCAGTATAAAGAATTTAAGCCAGCTGAAACTTTAACATTTTTTTTTTTTTTTTGAGGAAGTGTCATTTACGCCTCATGGTTTCTTTCAGAATTTTTTTTCTTGTGGTGCGTAGAATACGTTGCAATAATATAAAATTTTGATCCTGAACTTCAAGGTTAAGGTTATTTCTCCATTAGCTTTTTTCTAAATCTTTATCTTTTATACCCTGTACATATATCGATTTCGGTTTCGGTACTCATCTATTTCGGTATAGCTTTGTCACCGTAATAGCGTAATGCACAAGCTTAGAGGTATCGGAATTTAAAGCCATCGCGTTCTCGATTTCGATGCTTTTCAAATATGTTACAAAAATCAACATTTTGAAGATCTTCTTCCTACACATGTTACCCCGAGACTCTCTTAGTTTCCGAGATATTCGCAAATAATCGTCGGCACTACTACAGTTAATCCTGCTCATATCTATCTATGTCTATTTTTGATACAGCGACAAGCATAGCCGCCTCGCTCAATCTTCATATATATAAATACAAACAAAAGAGTTGGGTTTAGGTCCCTTGCGACTAATCCTACAAATTCCATCCGAATATTTTAATATCAAACATTTTTTTTTAATATTAATAGTTTTTTGACATAAATAGGATACTAACCTTTTGTAAGGAATTCCATGATAGATTGATTGACGTGTTAAAAAATGTGCGGTTCTATTAAAAAGAATGAGGTTGACCTTTGTATAATTTCTGAACAATTCTCACAACACATTCACAGAGATTCAAGTGACACGAGATTTACGACGTATGTTAGAAACTTTGGTGTCGCGCGCGACGCCGAACAAAGGTCAGCTTCATTTTCTTATTAGCTTCATATTAAAATGTCCTCAATGAGGACTCCTCACATTCTAGCAGCAAAACGACATTCAGCCGCGCGCGACTGTTCTGCACGCGGGTATAGCACGATATACTCCATATACTTTATAATTGCGCGCGACCACTGTCGCGGTGAATCGCGCCTTGACTTTGTAGTCGCGGTAGTGCGAATGGGAATTGTGCTATATACGATAATAGATTTTCTAATCGCACGACTGTGAGTCGCGTGCGATTAGTTGTAAATTGAAAAGAGGCTTAGAGAGAAAAGAGGTTAGATGTCTTTTGTCCGACCGCCGTAAGGCAAAAACCTGGGGAAATAGTGTATTCCTCTCCTAGTGGGGAAGTGGTTGTTCAAAATGTTGCTTTCTTCAACATAACTACTAAATAATTACCAACATCCGTTTTATTTGACTCTTCGTAGAAAACATAGCAGGAATTCAGAATTTTAATACTATCCTATCACTAATTCTAAAATAATAAATAGTAGATGGTTATCATTATATTACAATTTAATTTTGAAAGTAAATCTTAAAGTATTTAATGCTCATACTTTTAATATTTAATACATATGTATTAACATTTTCCCAAAATGAACAAGAGTGAAGATCAGTAAGAATCGAAATCAAATTGATACATGTAAGAATACATATATCATGTATGTACGTATTACGAATTACGTATTACGTACATATTACGTATTACGATTATACAAAACTGCACCGTAACCAATAGAGAGCCGAAAAATAATAGTTATAGAGTCGATATGGAAGAGATATAATATTGATCTTCAAGAACTGAAACTGATATGTGCGAGAACCGTTATATTCAGAACAGTTATAACACCTTTTCGGTTCTTTTAAATGTTTCAAGAATCGAAACCGGTATCATAACTGTTTCAATTAAACTAACTTCTTATAATAATTTTTTTTAGCAAACTATCAATAATGTTTGAATTAAGTATTTAAAAAGCAACAACAAATATAAATAACTATCATGTATCTTAATATTCATTTATAAAAACAGAACATTTCCGTTTGATAGATGACCTAAAACTTTTGACATGTAATATTAGCTATTTCTAGGTAATTAATACTTATTAAGTAAATTACTAATGATTTTTTAATTAAATACATTTTAGGAGCATCCGATATAAAATAACATAAAGTAATACTTAATACTTATTAATAGAAACAAACCACAGATGCACTTCCAGTTAATAAGTGGCTAAAACTTCTGCATAGTATTGTATATAAACTTTTGAACTAAATTTTTAAAAATTCAGAACGTTTAAACACTCGTTGTTTGCCATCGAAGAAACGTGTCATTTGTTCGTAAATAATATTGATTTCAACCTATTCATTCAAGAATTCAGTCACACGTTTTTTCATCCTCGGTGGCGCGGTGCGACGTTCCATCCTTCAGACCTACCTATATGTACACACTGTAATTAGCATCTGTGACGAAATACACGAAGGCTGTCATTGGAGCATTGTGCCGGAGAAACTTCCTCTCCGGCGTAAACAGGGTGAAGGCAAGCGATCATTAAAAGTAATTTCACGTTCAGAATAAACACGTCAAGGAAACGCGAGTTGCCTTTAAACGGACGGAAAAGTCTTTCTAATTGGCCGTCGCTGTCGCCTCTTATTGCTAACGGATCAGTTAATAGCAACTGCAACTTCTGTGAGATCGATTTATGGGAATATCGATTGATTCGGTCAATGCAATTCGGTAAGCAATTACGACTTCATACAATCACTGTTATGATAAAACTCTGTTGTGTGAACTACTTATTCTACCATTACTACTGAACAGTCTGCTATTTGGATTTTGTTGACCGAAGTTGCATTATTCAATCGTGTCACTTAAAAATATATATAGATACTTGCGTTATAATATTGCTACTTTAAAAGCGTAAATGCTTGGACTTAAGTTACAATACATGTAATATGGAATTATGGAATAAAATTGTATGGTATAGTGATTGCATGATGTATACATACGTATGTAAATATATTATTATGTTCGAATATTTTCATCAAAATATTTTCGTGACATAATAAAGAGTTATTCTTCCATTGCTCTATTATTATTTAAATAACTATATGTAAAAAATAAAGAATATTTGCATTCCTGTTATCTTCGTTGTAAATATATCCCTGCATAACATAATATATTTCTCTTCTCTTCACTTATATGTATATTTATTTAAAATAGCTTAAATTATATAGCTTTCTGAACATTTTTGCGACAGATTGTATCTTTTACGCGATTTGATAACGATAAACTAACATTAATCGTAAAAAATATCACAATATATGTATAGTTACTCCTATTAATATTCGGAAATCTTTTAAAACAAAAAATCTTTTTAAAATTGGATCAAGCAACTTAATTTCTCTCTATTCTTTTTCCTTTTGAGAAGTTAAAAGGATTAGTTTAATAGATGACGTATAAAAATGTTGAAAAAAATGTAACTGGTTGAAATTGTGAACAAAAATAGAAAAAGTCACTTTCTACAACTTTTTTATTTCAGTTTATAACAAAAGCTTAAACAACATATTGTGGAGATTTATGCCAGTTATATATGTGCTGAAAATTTCATCGAAATCAGTTAATGTATAGCTGTTATAGATTATAAACGATTCAGAATAGTGAAAACTGTATTTTTTCACGACTATCAGTCTATAACTGTAATAAAATAAAGAATGTAAAGATCTAAGCTGTAAAGATTTATACATTTTTGAATGCATGTCGCTTGTTTCCGCATCAAACAATTTTGATACAATTTTCAGCATATATGTATATAACTGACATAAATCTTCAAAATGTGTTGCTTAACTTTTTATTACAGGCCTAGATAAAAAGTTGTAAAAAGCGCCCTCTACTTTCTTCTTCGCGATTTCGATCAATTGCAATTTTTTCAAAATTTTTTTATACATCATGGAATAAATTCATCCATCTAGCTTCTAAAAAAAGGTTAAGTCATTTGCATCTATCACAAAAAAGTTATTCTGTTATAAAGTGTGTGCGAATATTAATGGTAGTAACTATATATAATATACATATAATGAATATAAATATTATAGAATTAAAAGACCTAAATTATCTTATTGTAGTATATTAGTAGAAAACAATGGAGAAATATAACATCATAATGAACAATCAAAATAAAGAATGAGGTTAATAAATTGTTAATTACAATAACTAATATTTGATTAAAATTAATTTTAACTAATAATAAATCGACTACAGGCAGTACGGTTAAATGCTTTGACAACTAAAAAAAAGATATGATATACAAAAATTGTTCATAAATATTTCACTTAATCGTTTCATTTAATTATTAAAAGTATGTTATAGTGCAGTTAAGTATAGTATATTATAATACATGAATTTCAATACATGAGCATCAAGCAATATAAGGCAACGAAATAAATTAATAATAAATTGAATGATAGTATGTACAAGGAAATTAGTTAACAAAATGTTCTTCATGAATTATATTTTATTATATGTATATTATTATATGTACTTTTCTGAAATGTTTAAAGTTAATAATAAGGGTAAAAATTCTATCCCAATTTTGGTTTACTGTTTCCAATGTTTACAGTTTCTTGTTAATATTATTAGATTTTTCTTAACATCTAACATAGACTACAGTGTCATTAAATAATATAATGGTAAACATATTATGCTTTGGGTTTCCTTTGTTATGTATGAGGTATTAATGGGGTAACCTTCAAATTACATACATATTTCAATACAAAGAGAAATTAAGCAATTTAGTAAAAGTACTTGTTGAATAATATTATCTCATTATTATAATATCGATAAAGTAAAATATAATGTTATTAATATTGAATATTTACTAGGACACATTACAAAGATCATACTTTTAAACTATACGCGAAAATATTTCATATAATGATTATAAAAGCATAATGAATATTGTATAAAATTATTGTATTTTTTTAAATAAAAAAAAAAAAACAGAATCAGTCTAACAAACTGCACTATTTTCTCTTTCAATAAATTTAATAAAAATTAAAGAAAAACTCTGTAGGTATTACTTTTACTTAATCTATTATGCAGTATAGGCGAAAAGTATATTTTGCTTTTATTATAACTAAATATATGAAAATTTCCGAAAAAGTAACAGAAAGAAATAGAGTTTTCAGGAACCTTTTTCGAAGATATTACAAAAATATTAGTTACTTTTATTGATCAAAATATTATGTCAGGATGAAGTTCATTAATATTGAGATACCTGTACCTGAAAACGAGTAGTTTAAAGGTATTTCAACTTTAATTCTGTAAAACTAATCGTATGAAAGACAAGGGAAGGCGCAAGATAATATTCATGATTTATACTTTCCTTTTTTTTATACATCAGATTTGTAAAGATTAAAGTTAAAATATCTTCTAAACTATGTATTTTAGGATGCAAAAAAGTATCGTAATACTTTTGAAAGTAAAAAGGCGGATCGATTGGTGTATAAAAAAATATGTATTTCTGTCTAAAAGAAAACCGTTGAAAACTTGAAAAATAATGATTTTGTGGGAAAACTCACGAATCTCGATGTTCATCATTTTAAACCAAACAGCTTTGTCCTGATTTGTTTTTTGTGCACTCTGCGACAAAAAAGTAGCACAAGTTTCTGCAAATTTTACGTAATAAATGCATCCAATTTTGATGCTCAATAATTTTCGATGTATAATACGGTCTATTACTACAAAAGTTGAACAATAAAGTCGTATCATTTAACTATATAATAAAATAATTGAAAATCAACGGGACAAAAAAGATAGGCATATATCTGAAAAGTTGTGACAATATGTATAAAAAATGATTTTCAATATCTTGTGCTTCCATTTTTCTTTTGTATAATTGCCAACATATGGCTTGAGAGGATATATTTTGCTTCTTAATATATTTTTTATGAAATTTTGTCTATTTTTCCCCAATATAGCATTTTAAGTCTATATAATCTTCAAATCACCTTCTTTTCTCCTATGAATATTTTTTACTAATTGTACTGAGTAATTTTCAATTATAATGATATCAGGTAATCTCCTTGATCACTCTAAAATATCTATTTGTTTCTGAAATTAGTTATACATTGTGGTATATGTATAAACGCCTGCATTATACTGTTCAAATATTAAATTTTCACAACTGATTGTAGTCTGTATCCGCTTATTTGTTCATCTGTTAAATTGATATAATTCGGACTATTTAATTTTCTGTCGATGAACTTTATTATATAAATCATTGTCTATTGGTAATATAATACTTCCTGTTTTTTTCCAAGTTGCGAAAGCAATATAAAAAAAGAAAAAGTCAAGAAAAAAATATAAATAAAGTATAAAAAAAATTATTCTATGCCGTTTTCCATCAATGTGTTCTTGTGCAAAGTGTATGCAATTAAAAATGAGTTTGTTTGTGTGTGATGATTGAGGGTGGTTTTCTTTTACGCTTTTCTTGATTCGAAAGTTGTCATTGTTATGTAACGTGTTGTACATTACATACATACATTTATAGTAGCATGTGTATATATATGTATGTATGTAATGTGCAACACGTTACTACTATACTACTACTACTACTACTACTACTACTACTACTACTACTACTACTACTATATATATATATAGTCATGTGTATGACAGTTTACCTTACTGTTGAAACAGAATTTGATACTTTTCTTAAATTGGCACGTTTATAATGCCAGTTTATTGCTCATAGTCAATTTATACTTTATTTTTTATTACTTCCTTCTCAGTATTGGAGTAAATTTTGAATTATTTGTCATTTCCTTCGTAAAATACATAAAATGTTTAAAGTAGAATATGTTATTTCTTTAATGTTAGAATTCTTCCTATTTCACCCATGATTAAAGGTCTCCCACACCCTGTACTGAGAACTTGATAAAATAACACGATAAATGCACACGATAAATGGGAATAACAAATACAAGATGTACAATAATGCTTGACTTAAGCACATTGATAATTTAATTTAGCAGAAAGAAATTTAAAAGCATGCATTTTGTTGCATTGATTTTCAGTCTTTTTGAAATATATTTAAGTTACAGGATCTCTTCTACATTCCTACTTTTTATAGTAATAGATTGCAACATATAATAAAAATCTTTGAATATCGGAAATCTACACAGATAGTAAAAACATTAAATTTTTAGGGTGTGCTATCAGCAAAAGTAACTGAAATATTAAGGAATCCAAGGTACACAAAACATCACGTTTATATGTATAGTGAATATACAAATACACATAATACACTGTATATAGTAAAAAGAGCCCAATTTTAATAATGCAATTATTTCGTTGCTTTCATTTTTCTTACAATATTGATAAAAGTTATATCACAACTATGATAATAACAATTGAGCTTATTCATGCAGATACAAACATAGACAGCCATAATGCTTTTTCATACCAAACACACCAACAAATGCCTATGTGTCAATTACTATGTACGAAATCTTAGCAAGAATTCTATACCGTGTCAAATGTCGCAACAACGATTATATCATTAATTCAAAATGTTCACTTGTAATGTTACTAGTATAACATTTTATGCTGCTTAGAAATGTCCTAAATAATTATTAAATAATGACCAAACATTTAACCATATAGATTGGGGGACTATCGAATAGAAAAGATGATTAAAATTTTAAGTTACATTTCAAAATTATATTTTTTCTATTTTTGTCTATAATGCTTGTACACAACGTTTCTATTCCAAATTATATTTATAAATTGTAATGTAGAATTTCACTTAGGAAAGGTCTTAAAGAACACTTCTTCCCAAATAAAATTACATTCAAGTACTATCACCTAAACACAAAACGATTCACAGAATTTTCACTTAATTCCAACAAATAAATCGATATAATTCAAACAAAAAAATGTTGTCTCATGATATAATACATGACAAATTCCGCAAATAATGTTTGTTCGTGAAAGGGTTCTTAACTTTTACAACTTAATTTACTTTAACTCGCTTCAGTAACAAGAAGAATTTTCTACTTAAACTAAACCAGATAGTTCACAATGTCCATAAAAATATTTGCACGACAAAAGCTTTACACAACTAAAAATATACCATATATTACTTTTATATACTATTATATATCTGCCTTATATTAAATCCACAAATCACGGTTATCTTACATTCTAGATTATAGATTTACAATAACTGACACACAATATTTCATTTAAAAATTTACCTACCATGAACAGTAAACAGAACGATGCCTAGATTACTGAAGAGCCTGTAAATCACGTGAAATTACTCCGCAGTGATCGAAACTAATTGAAAGTTAAAATGGATACACGAGAGAAACGAATACACACGACCTTATATCACACGAAACAGCGTTCAGCGCGACAAAACTTTGAACATTAGTTTCCGACGAGGCATGCCAATTAACGACGATCATAAAGGTAAACCAGGAGAAACCGACGACGCGTCGAGAACCTGCCGCTCAACTCGATGGTTTGCGCGAGACTGTCGCGGACTGGTGCGCATTCCAGCTTCGTAACTTCCTCGGTCCTCTCTCCTTGCCATCCACGCTTCCTGCTCGGCCCGATCGATTACTCGTCGATCGCTGAATCACCTTAACCTCACATCCTTCCACCTGCATACGGTCCTTCGAATCACACGAAACCGTACAATCGTTGTCCGTCGGATACATGAACGAGATGTCGCGCGTTTTATGATTCATCTACGAAACAATAAAATTCTATTTATCTGAACTGATCGGGAATGAACAGTTCATATACCGAGAATTCGCTGATTCTTTGAAATTATTTACAGTCAAATAATACCATAATAATACTATGGAATAGTTTGTGTTCAAATATAATGACTTACGAAGAGATTTAAATATTTATCACATAAAATTTATAGAAATATATAGTGGCATGATACATACAAATATGTATTAAAATATGTATAAATATGTATAAATGTATTATTATATGTGAATAAATATATATATCTATTCGTTATGTACAAATATATAATAATAGAAGTTCTTGTTCGGATATAGTAGGTATGCACAAAGATATTTAAACTCTTATTACACGAAAGATTTACAAAAATATCACGTGTGTTATCTAAAAGCTTCTTTGATTTTTTTGAAAGTAAATTGATGTAATTTATTTTATCAATTTTTTATTAAATTAATAAAATAAAAAAAACATATGAGAAATGTGGATAGATCATGAATATGTTTGTTACGACTGTGGAATTATATTACACCTGTAACTACTGCTAGTAAGTTTTAAGACATGCAATTGATATTTATAATAAGATGATAGTTTCGATGCTATGATTATTGTATGTGATTAGATCGTAAAAGAAAATAATTGTATTTATCTACTTGTTTTTAAATTTTATGCAGTGAAAGTAAATTGGAATACCTCTAGTCCAAATTACTTACGTCGTAACAAGATCATTACTTTATGTCATTTTTCAATTAGACCAAAGTTTCAGATACTTTTTGTTTTTCACTATTACTAAGAATTTGAAATATAAAAGTTTATTAGTTTTTATAAGTTTTAAAAGTTTATTAAAATTACGCAATTTTATTTGTTACCATATTCTGCTATAGTTTTTTATTCGTCTTAAACAAAGTTATATTCTAAATATATTGTACTTTCTCTACTAAAGATGATCCCGTGAATTATTAAAATTAAATATTAAGGCTTATTACACTAAGGCCTATACTGGATGATTAACGATTAAATACATTTGTCATTTCTACGGAGTATTTGTTTGCAATAAATATCTTGTACCTTCTATGTACATTTTCGCATTAATTTCAGGTAATTAATTTATAGGTATTCAAATCTTTTCATAAGCTACTGTAAATGGTTCTAATTACAGAAAGTAGAGCAGCAGTTGTATGTATTTCTTTGTTCGTGATGTGTCTTACATACGGAGACATTTTTTAGAAGCTTTAATTACATGAAAACCATTCTGTTTAGTTTTGGCGGCTACATGAACGGAAGTATTTGTATAATATTGTTGAATTGTTTGCACAGGTCAATGATCCATTTTTTAAATAATCTTATCAATGTCTTAACTAAAAATTTAGTATAAGAATGAAACATGATAGGACAGAGCTCCGAAATCCAACAGATACTTCAACTCCAAAATATTCAAATTCATCATATAACTGAAATGTATATTAATTTAATATTCTTCTATTTCTCTAATCTTTAATTTGTATCTCTCTAATTTTCGTATACGATATTTTATTCAACTAACAGGAACTCACATTTAAATATATGTATTCAATTGACAAGAAATTGGATAATTAAGCACTAACTAAAATTTCGTTGCAATAGATAAATCCAAATAAATAGAATTTTACTCTACATATAGTTTGTTTCATACATTGAAAATATTTGATGAATCAGATGGTGTTACAAGATTCGTTATTCATGAGTTGAAGACATAATTACATATATTGGGTTGAGTCATGAGTAGTTACGAATGCAAAAAACTGAAATTTCCTGGAAATTTTGAACACTTTAACTTATCCATTATGACCTTTTCGTTTATGTTATATCTAAGAATAAATGTGTCTGAAATTATACGATTAAATATTATTATATAAAAGTATATAACACTGATCAGGAATATCCTTAATCAATTGATGCTTATGTATCCTGAGAATCACGTACATCTTATTTTGAAGGAACTTTTTAATAAACATAGAAACAAAATTAATGTAATTCTGGTTCAAAATCGTAAAAGAATTTTTTCGGATTTATAGTGTACATTGTTTGCGAACACATAGTAAAAATGAACAACCATAATATTTATGCATATATGAATAAAATCGAATTGAAGATGTAAGAGATGTAAATATTTTTAAGGAAAGAACTTGTAGACTTTATTTTATCGGCTTGTCTGTAATATGCTTAAAATGTTATACCAAATTAAAGATGATGTACTATAAAATATATTTAATATTTGGTAAGTTTGGATAAAAGGAGTACAAAATAACTTGAAGTTGTCAATGTGCAGAAGTTTTAAGATGTTAATTATTCTTGCTAATTGTAAGTCATTATTACACAAGGTGTTCGGCTACAGGTGTAAAAAAAATTTATGGGGTGATTCTTGAAGCTAAAATAAGATGAAAATTAAAAATAAAATAATTGCGTTTTCGGTTTTGTTTTTTCCAGTTATTTATAATTAAAAATTAGCGGAAATATCCCTGTGCGCGAGCAAACATCCTTACAAGAACGAAAGTAGGTGAATCTAAGCACAAGGATCCTCAAATCGAACGATACATGGGCAGCAGCTTACCTCGTATAAATCGTAGGGAAGAAGATTATGACGTTCGAAAATGTAACTCGTTATGCTTACTCATTACAATCCATAACAGTATATCGAAAACCACCTCTATTTTCGAGAGGATTAATTAAATTTTAGAGAAGATTAACATTTCCTCTAATCATTTGTCTCCATAAATAAGTAATAAATAATAGCACATATAAACAATGCTTGTACAAATTTCATACACGCACTACAAGAACAAAGATCACACGCCGCGAATGTCCAGACTGTTCTTAGAAAAAGTGTAACGAAAATAGCAATCGTTTTATATTACAATAAATGTTCAATATAGCCTTTATTTTCTTGCAAACAAAGTATATAGTACGCACGATGCATAGAACACGCGTTGTACATACTACACACCCAATCAGTACACACTCGAGTATCATATACACTCGTGTTGAAACTAAATAAAAAAATTTTTTAAATAACAAAATGAAGGAAATAAAAAAGTTAAAAGAACTAAAAATAAAAAAAGCCCCAAAAAGTTTACAACTGAATAACTTAAAGCTATACTAAATCTACAATTAACTCCAAGTTTATATTTATACAATTCTGGCAATGTTTCTGTTTGGCTGCTGAAATGATTCTGTCCTTCCAGAACTGTTTCATCTTCTTACTAAGTTTCTAAAATCACTAAAACATATTACGTAACAAGGTAGTAATGAAGAGTTCATATAGAAAAAAAATTACGATGATGTTTGCTAACGCTTCCGTTCTCTTTGTATAATTTTTTCGAAATTAGCCAGTCATGACACCTGCGTGGTTCCTTTTTAAAGCATAGTTGGGTATGCCTATTACGAAAACGAACAGGCTATTCACCAAATGTGTTTAAAAATGCTTAGAACTGCCTTGCAAAGATAGTAGCATTTCAGAAATGAAAGCAAAATCTTAAAGGAGCTATTCAACGCGGTAAATATAATTTTTCATTTGGTTGTACATTAATTTGTATTATTACACATTACTCTATAAAACGACACCTTTATTAATCCCTCGATTAAACACTCTTTTTTGTATTTTCTTTTAGTATTTTTCACTTTCATTTCATGTGTATGTATGTGAACATTGCAATATGCAGTGATCAGTAAATTGTGTGGAAAATGTATGTGGTTCACACAAGACAGTGCTCGACCACATTTAGTAGCATCTCAAGAATACTTGATGCATATGCGATTTTTCTGTGAATAACGCCAGACGGGACGATCGCGGTGCGTGTATGAAATTTGTATAAATATTGTTTATATATGCTATTATTTATTACTTATTTATGAAAACAAAGGATTAGAGGAAACTTCTCTAACAAGTTAATCTTCTCTAAAATTTAATTAATTCCTCTTGAAAATAGGGGCAGTTTTCGATATACTGTTATGAATTTTAATGAGTAAGCATAACGAGTTAAATTTTCGAATGTCATAATCTTCTTCTCCACAACTTATACGAGGTAAGCTGCCGTCGATGTATCGTTCGATTTGAGGATCCCTGTGCACTCCGCTGCTTAGGCTGGCCTCCTTTCGTTCATGTAAGGAGGTTTATTGGCGTACAGGGATATTTCGGCTAATTTTTAATTGTCAATAACTAAAAGATAAAGCCGAACACGCAACCTTTTTATTCTTAAGTTTCATCTCATTTTAGCTTCAAGAATTACTCGTTGTATTTACCAAACACCCTGTATTATAAAAGACCTTGAATTTAAACTTAAATTTATAACTAAATACATAACTGAGTAATTAATTCAATAGTCCACTATTTCAAATCGATTAATGGTTTTTAGTGAATTTTTTATTTTACATGTGCATAATTGAATATGTTCTTTATTGGGAATCATTTTACCTAAACACGTATACGATCGCGAATAACCTATTTCACACAATACGTGACATTGTCATTAGTTTCCGATATCGCATTCTGTGTGCTGATAGTATCCAATAGTTATAGTGCTTTAAAAATTCTTCGGGACGTGCAACTAGTTGAAACGAAATGTCATAAGCTTGTAACAATTGATGGAATACTCGACGCACAAATATTTTGACATTTAGCATGTGTGGATTGGATTCAAATAACCGACTCGCGCACCAAACCGCTGTTAGATTAGATTCTGGGCGGAGAACTGTTTTCATGAACTCCTCCTACAACCACTCTGTCACGTGATGCTAGGCGACTTACAATTATAATTAAGTAAGTTTTGGGATATCGAAGAAAGAACTTCGCATGCAATACATTCCACTGAAGAATGCGATTACGAAAAACATTACCGCTTGAACACACGTAGGAAGGCCAGGACTGCCCGATACATTATTAGACTGTCATTAAAGGAACAGCTAGAGCACATGACGAAGGATGATTGTGACTCACTGCTCGAAGGGTATCATCTTCCGCATCACGCGGCGAGTAAAGCAAATAGTTCAACCAGAAAAATAAATAAACAAAGTAACCCAATCTGCCAAAAGCGACTCCGGATTATTGTTCGATGATACGCTCATAGTTGTGCCCACGATTCAAGAAGACCTCTTCGTGATAACCACACGTTTACGCAAACATAACCTCATTTTGACCGCCGGTAATCACATAACACGTTTAAGCTTTAAAGAGACTTGATTGCATTAAGTTGCTCTTCAAGGCATAAACGATATCTCGCACTGCAACACGAACATACAATATAAATAATTAATATGTTTAGCTTAAATTCTAAATAAATGTAGCGTGATGCGCTTACGAACATTTGTAGCCTTCTGTAAATGATGTGGTATAGTGTGATACTTGTTTTCCTTTCTTTATTTATGAGGCTTTCTTCTGAGCGCTAGTTATGTTGCTCGTTAGATATCACTGGAGCATCAATGATATGCTAAGAAAAGAATTTAGACTAAACGAAGAATAATCGTGACACATTCTGTAACAATATTAAATTTTATTTAAACAAAAACTTAACAAAGGTATGATACACGGTACGAAACTTGGTTTAGACTTATGATTGCGATAAGCAGGGCGCGGCCATGAGTTCGGGTCAAGCACGAGCACGTACTTGAAACGGATTAAACCATGACGCGAAATCGCGACGGGAACCGCACATGAACCGAGCGCGGAATGTGATACGAAAAGCAGTGGTGAGGCGAGCGCGACTCGCCGTGCCGATTGTTAAATTAGAGTCGACAACGCGTAGACAAAGGCGACGCACGTACTTGGTATTCTTCTGAATTTTCCGAGCTTTCGATGTTTAAATAATTAATTGACACGAGCCGAGCGTGGCTCGCCAGTTTATATGCCTGCGTGCTCTTCTTCTATTGGTTCTTGAAACCGTCGAATATATTTAAAATAAGTAAATAAATTAATATACAGACAATATTCGCTGAGACGTTTGTACAGTGTATAAGTCGCAAAATAAGATCGCTGATAAATACTCGATAGATACTCGTAGATGCTGACCGATAACTGTTAGATAATTGGTTGATAACTGCTTGATAACTCCTGGATAACTGAACACTTTTCGATTGCGCCCGTTTATTTATAATGGCCGGAGAGAGTCGGAAAATTCAAATAGCGGTGACATTGTTTTGCCCGGAGTTTATTTATTATTACATTACGTGTATCCTAACGAACTTGATACACTGAGGCAACACAACAACATGATTTGAATTGTCATCTACTCATGTGCCGCTACAGGTCTAAACAGTTTGAACGATTAAGATACAAAAAAAGTCAACGGCAGACGTGGAAGCGTAAACAATGACCGCTCGCCGATGTTCGCTATGATAAGGAGATGATCTGTCGAAGAGCTATGGCCGTCCGGAGTTTACCGATCGGGCCACAGTACCGGCGCCAACAATGTCGGAAACTGCTGAACGAAGCTGTCGATTTCCAGATGTTAGAAAAACAAATGCGACGAGCGAAACGATCGGGCCATAAGAAACGAGGCAAAAATTGTGATAAGGTTCTTACTACTGAAACCTTCTAAGGATAAAACGGTTTAACGTTTCTTCTTAAACAGTGCCCCTTAATCCACTTGAGACCTATGGAAATAGAGTTTATATTTTTGGTTTGTTTCGATTTTTTGGTTTTACATATATAAGACAGGAAAAACTGTTAAAAATTTGTTATGTGTAGGTTAAAGGTCAGTTTATTATTGACAGTGGAAGACAGGAGATATTTTGTTTGCTACTACGAAGTAATTTTTTATTAATTCTATGATGCAGTTCATTCCAGGAATGATCATACTTCTGTAAAAGAACTCGTTACCATAGTTTGATAATGTAATTTGATATGTCCCAATACTCTTGCAACTTGAAGATATATATTCTTCTTCGGTTTATCTTATAATGCTCAGGTAACAGTACATAATTAGTTAACAAATTTTGCATATTTAATAAATTTCAAATCACTGGATCTTTTATTTTTGTTATCTATCAATCACATTATAAATATGTTATGTTACATATTTTTACAATATTGTATGTAAGTAACCAAAAAAGAAATCTATGCTGATTTATTACCCGTGTATTAGAAAAAATCGAAGAAAAATGAATTTAAAATTTGCGAGAATACTCCAATATATTACAAATTTAAGTTATCAAATTAGAATAACGAGCTTTTTGTAGAAGGTCCGGACTAGAGAATAAAAAAGACTGGATTACAGAATTAGTAAAAAAATAATAGACACTAAGGAAGAATGATAAATTCGGCTACTAGAGGAATAAATGTTAGAAATTTCTGTGATTAGCGACTAAACTGTTGTTTTTTTGTTAATGGACATGGACTCGTTCAGTCTGTTTATTGCGGACATGTACGTCGTGTCGAACAGGTTATTGACCGAGGCACATGGTAATCTCAAAAAATAAAAAATTCTTAGAACGCGTGTTATCTAATGCAAGTTACAATCTTTTAAATTATAAATGCAATCCTTGAGTCAGGAAGTTCTTCGTTGCATCGCAGAAATGAATGGGAATGAGGTTCGAAGTGCTCGATAAAGAGAAGTATAACACGTGGAATTTTAAATGCGCGCGGTTTTAACAAAGACGGATGAATGGAGCGGCAGCTCCATGGTACGTGAGCAGCAGGATTCCCAAGCCGGAATTTATGCAGGGCGGCGTAGCATCGGTGCAAGGAGCGGCAAGATAAATCGAGAACGATTTGAGAGCATATTCGAATTTTGTGCTCATTATTAGTCCGTCGGAAATTAAGCAGATAAAGAGATATGAGACTGTAAGAGAAATTTGACTAAAATTAAAGAACATTTACCAGTAAAAAGGACCAGCGTGAAAGGTCGTGCTTTTGAATGACTTGGTATTGCTGAAAATGCAAAATGGTTATGGTGTGTGGCAAACGTTTTCGGCGTTTCTTCGACGTGATGGCTAAGTTAGCGGAACTGAAAATCAAGATCAATCAAGGTTCTATTGGTGGCACTGTCGTATATACAAGCCTGGAAATTCCCGCGGTGATGGTAAGGCTTTTAATGATCGGACACTTGCTCGATTTGGCTCCAGTAAGCCGCTTTAGTCGAAAAGTTAGAATTCATTGTGTGACGTCATCGGGTAAAAATAGCCCGGACACGGTTGTCTCTGTCTTTTTCTCTCTCTCCTTAATGCGGTCGCGTACTCAACTCACGGGTCGAGCAGCAAAAGAGATGAAAGCAAAAAGCAGTACAACAATAATAATAATAGAGACAAAATTTCATCTTAGATATATGATTATTATAATTATATTATTATTATTTTGTGTCTAACTAATGTCTAATAAATATCATATAATATAAATACTCTTTCATTTTTATTAAAAGCCTTTGTAAACTTTAAAATTATATTAGAACTTTGATTTTTCAATAAAAAATTTAATAACATTGAAAAGTTTGTCGTGAATAATATTTTGGACATGATATTATTTACATATATCATAGAGAGTATTAATAACTAAACAATTTTCTAATGAATTAGAAAAACTAAAAACAAAGTTGCTTTTCAATATACGCGTGAAATATAAAAGTATTAAATACATGTGCACATATTTGATTTGGAAATTGTAATATTATTAAACATTTCTGTTGAAAATAGAAATATATGTTTAATAATGGTTCAAAATTAATATTCATCTAAACAGCATTTTTGCTGTACCAAATAAATTACTGCATATGTATCTATTTTAAATAAATGGTGAAAAATTATGAAAAGTAGATTTGTCATTGAGTAAGCTCAGTGTTTAATTTCTATTCCTTTCTTTCAATGCTTTTACCCAAGGATGACGTTAAATACGAAATCTTAACTTCACGATCACAAGGTTTTATGGTGGTTAATTTGTAAAGTAGAACTCCCAACATTAAAAACAGACGTGTGTGTACGATCGTGGTGATCATGCGGTTGCGTAGCTTATCCTGCAGCTTTTGAAAGCTTTTATTGCGCTATGTCTGCCCACGACGCATTGTCATCTCTTGAGACAATTGAAAATTAAAATTGTGGAAGAATTCGATACGTAAAGTGAAATGAACTGAAACGTGGAATAAAATGTGATGATGATAGCAAAATAGAAACGTAGAAAAACGCATCATCGCAAGAATTGTCGCGGAAAAGGTGGATCGGAGATGGAAAAACTGATATCGTGAAAAATGATTTTAATGTGAAGTGTTTCAGGTGTGGTATTTTCGGACACCTTGTGAAGAATTTTCAAGGAGTAAGAAACTAGAAATGACTGTTCGCCAGTGACACCGATAATTTAATTTTATTTGCATTTTCGGACGTGTTGGTAAACAATGTTTCGTAATACAATGATAATGCGAAAAGTAACGTTTGGTGTTATGACAGTGGGTGTACATTGCACATGTGCAAGTATGTCAAATTGTTTCATGGGCTGAACATGGATTACATCCTGAGAGTATTGAATCTTTCTAACAGTGCCCATGCAAACATAATGGGAAGAGGCATCGTGTCGGCCATCACGAATGTTGATGAAAATAGATAAGAGTTTCGTCTCCCGAACAATCAATATTTTTCGATTTTCGACTGAATCTTATTTCGATAAGTAGGATTACCAACAAAATCCGCAGCGCCCTTCTACCCGGGAAAGGTCTGAGGTCATTAACCGAGATGGAAGTGTTGTGCCTACCGCGACGTGAGAGAATGATCTTTATTCTCTAACACAATTCTTTGGAAATCGCCAAACGTTGAGTGCCGTAAAGTTTCAAAAGATCCATTCTCATTAAAGAAACATAGGACATGGTCGCTAGGACCATAAAGAGGACAGTCATCAGGAGTCGTTTCGTGTTCTATAACAAATGTGGCGCAAGTCGTTGCTAAGAGATATTTGCAGCATTGGAGAAATCCCAGCGCAGAAAGGACTTCCACAAGACTTACGCTCCGGTTGAGCTCTATAAGATGAACTGTTGCATTCGCTACGAATCCGGTTATGTGAACTAGCGATGGAGTATTTCAATGGTAAGCTCGATGAGGAGGTCCACATAGAGATACTAGATCGGATGAAGGAAGCCCTCCAATACATCGTCGAACATAACGAAGGGCAAAGTACAATTATTGCCAGGTTCCATGCTGGATGAGATGACAGCGACAACATGGTCTGCCGCATGAAAAACGCCTTGTACGTTCTGAAATAGGGTCGCGTATACACTGCGTCTATCAGAAAGGCCAAGTGAAGCAGCTGATAATCATCGTCATCTATATCAATGACATTTTAATTATGTGTCACGAATCTAATGCAGCTGTTCGTCAGAGGCTGGTAAATTTCTTCAAAATAAGTGACCTTGAGGAGATAAAGCGATATCTCGAAATAAACTTCAGCAGAAATGATGAGAGAATTTTCATGAACGGACATGGGAGAACATATATCAAGGATGTTTTCCAACGGTTTGGAATGGAGTACTGAAATCTGGTATTGACATCCCTGAAGATCAAGGTAAGACTGATCCAAGGTGAATTGCGGCGTGACTTGAACGGCAATCTGTCAAATTGTGCAACGATAACTCCAACGTGCAAGGGTGCAACCCCGTGTTCCACGCACGGACGAAGCACATCAATATTTATCACTATTTTGTACGTGGAGTCATCAGATTTCAGACATTACTGAAAGTGTAAACAGATCATGACAATATGCATACGCTCGTCAAATAAATGGCATCATGCTTGAGATGATATCGCTTTGATCGATCGAGGCAAGTAAACTTCCATACCGGTTGTTCCACTGAGTTTAGAAAATACCGATCCTTGTAAATTCAGTACATACATTCACCATATAGTGGAACTCCACTTACTCCAACGAAATTTTAATTAGTGACCGATCAAATGAACTCCTGCTAAGATTGAATTTACTTGTCTGAACGTGAATTTCTTTTATTTGAATGAAAGATCATAGGTGGTAAAAAAGAATCAGTGAAAACTGGAGTTTTCTAAAACCAAATTCTATACAGTGACTGCAAAATATATTGTCACATACTCTCATTTTTTAACGAAACGGCCTTTTCTTTATCAGATTCTATATTTTATTTCATAGTATCAAATTTTTACAGTTGTATGAAAGTGCTATTAAATGATACGAAATTTAATATACTTGAATTTAACTAAATGGTATCTAAATGCTATAATAAATACAATGGCGTGCTAATATTTTTTGTGACTACTGTAAGTTTGTGAGAGAAAATTCCTAGAGCTTTAAGATTGAACTAGATTGAAAGATCCGAACATCTTAAAAACAAATAATATATCTATGAAATCTTGAAAAAACAGAATCGTAACTAATATTGTGACAATCAATATCTTTAAAATATTCAAGAGAGTAACAAACATGTATTTAACTTCAAATTAAATAAAAAGCGAGCTTCAATAATATGGGATTGATTAGATAAGATGGAATAATATGGAATTGGACAGTATCCTGAATTTTAAAATTGCTCTACTATAATATAAACACGATACAATTACTTTTACTGTTCCCTACAGATGAAAGTGGAGTGTAAAATATAGCGATTTCGCAAACCAAACAATGTATGTTCTTCGATCAATCTATCTTACATGATAATATTCGTTTATTGACTTTAGGTTTCATATCTTTATTATAGATTTTTATAAAGTGTTTATGGGCCTATGTTTATATAAGGTTTCTTCTCATTTCTAACCATAGAATATATTGATGAAGTTTGTTTTTTTTAAACTTGGCACACCTTATATACAAAAAAGATAAAATTTATTTTTACTATATAGTTTCGTAAATCCTTCATTAATTTGACATTCTAGTATCCGGAATTATGGAGCATTTTTTCATATTTGTGATTATTATTTAAAATCACATTTTTACACCAGCTTTCAGGATTGTCCCATTCTTTATAATTAATTCCTTTACTTCTTTTTATGTATGGAATAAAGATCTTCTGTTATAAAAATTGCAAACAAACTCTTTCCGTGGATAATATCGTTGTAAAATGTACAATATTCGAGTTAATTTACCATGCACATTTTATTTTAATAATAGACTAGTATCAAAATTGTTTCTTTAGTGTTAAGCAGAATTAAATTAATAAAAATTTTGAATCTGACAACCGTTACAATTTTATTCGAACTGAATCAAATATTGTTTTCGTAATTTATTGACAATACAATACGAATATGTACACACAAATATAAACAAATATGAGATAAATGTTTCACATATTCGTTAAAGGAAATTGTTTGATGAAAACTAACATAATTTCAAAAGAGAATACAAATAAACTACAGAAACTGAAAAATGCGTCATCAGGTAAATTATCGCTGACAATAAAATTTTTGACAAGTATTCTTTAATATTTGGTATTTCTATTATGTAAATCTCAATTTATTTAAGATATATGAAATGATTTATTTTAGATAAATGCATATTTTTCTATTTTTTTAAATTTCAGGTGAACATCATAAAAATTTTTTTATTTGGTAGTTTATTTACAATCAATTCTCATTGAGAATTATAAGTAACTTCTTCTGGCGCGGCACTGTAACTTGGACATCATAAAATAGACAATTTTACTTCGTCACTCAATACTTAATCAGGTTTTTTCATTAAGGATGCAAAAAATATTCAAAATTATCTCTCTTTAAGAAAAATTTATTGTATTTAGTATATGGATTTTTAAAAGTATTTTTATATTATGGTTAATATGTATACAGTTTTAAAGAATTATGTATTTAATATTTTTTTCGTCAAACTTACCTCTTCCACCTAAATTTAATTTTACATATTTATATACACTACCGCTCAAAAGTATCCGGACACTTGCTTTTGTTCTATAAAACATAGTTTAACTTTGTACGAAAGGTATTTAGAACGGTTATATCAATTGTAATTATTATTGTTATCTTTTTTGAGGTATCATAGCATAAAATAATTAATTTTTATGTACAAATTATATAATGAGTATGCAGAAATAATATTCCTGCANAGAAACGTGGAAAGAGATTTCCATAGAAACAATGAGGAAACTGGTAGAAAGATTACCAAGATTAGTGCAAGCGGTAATATCTAACCGCGGTGGATACGTCGATGAATCTCGTATTTAATTTTAGTGTAGTATTGGTAAGTTCCACATACGTAATTTTTTACTTAAAACGTTAGATATTCCATAAGAAATTAATAAAAATGGGTTTTAGTCACTATTTTAGGCACTTAAATAACTTTTATGCAATGTTAATACATATTTCGCAAGTGTCCGGATACTTTTGAGCGGTAGTGTATGTACATAATAGTATACATAATAGTATTATGTACGTGTTATAAGTATGATTCTAAAGTACCGAAAATCTATATCCGTATACATATCTGTATCTAGGCAAAACAATGCGTAAGTTACTTTGTTTATATTTTTTGAACATGTTGCGTTTACACAACTTTTATGTATTATTTCATTGCTTGGTTATTTCAATCCATTAAAAATTAAATAAAGATATTCTGACCACGGAAACAAGTATTATCAACATTTTCCTGAAATGTCATTTACCCTCAGACAATCTATAAGATCTACTAAATGATATAAGATGAATCATTCCCAGTGGGAAGTTTTACAACTTTTGAAACATCATCGCGATCTTCCCTGATGACATATCTACGTCGAAGTCTGTGTACGAAAAAAACTTCATGCGTGTGTTTCTGACTTTTCGTGTTAAATATTTTTTTATGGAATGTATTTTATTGAACCTATAAATAATTTAATAGTAATTTTCGTAACGACTCACACAGAAAATTCTCAATAAGAAAGCTTTAATTTGCCTTCATTTAAACAAAAAAGGAATAAATAAAATAAAATATTTTTTGTTGTAATATAAGATTATTATATATACATATTTATCTTAATATAATATAAATTTATAATTTTAATATAAACACTTACTTTTATATTTTCATGCTATTTGAAGATTATCTATTTTTTATATCGACATATTTTAAGCTTTTTATTTATTAAGAATTATATAATGTTAAGTAAGAATAAAAGAGTTCATTAGACAATCATTGGAAAAGCAATAACAAGAGCTGTAGTATAGTTAGCAAGCATTCAATACTCCCGATCAGCAGGAGGTGGGTAATTGATTCAGACCCGTGTTCCTAATTGATTAAAACCTTCCCTGCCACCTGCGGGTGTTCGTGATATACGAATCGTTATATAAAAGCTATACATGTAACGAATCTCACATTTAAATGAAGAAGCAAGCAGTTAAACAATCAATTAACAAATGTATATAAAGTTAAACATATTCTAAGAAATTTTGATATGAACGTTTGTGATTTCAATCATTTTGACATTTTTGCCAAATGGCTATAACGTATCTAAATAAGTAATAGAATATTTACATTTGAAGAACACAGATACAAGAAGAATGTGACAAGTCTATTCTTGCTAATTTCTTAATTTTGAACGACCTGTTTAGTTCATGAATATAAACTTTCTCAAGTAGGTTATACATCTATGAAATTTTTCAAAAGATCAAGTAAAGAATTATTTCTTGAACATTCGATAGACTGTACAATTGTATACAGTTACTCACTTTAATACATTACAGTTATGGGCCAAAAGTCGTGACAAACTGCGACTTCTGCTATTTTTAACTGCACGTAGTTCATGGCAAAGTTAACTAACTAGGCAAGTACATAGATCGATACACCGGTAAATTGAAATTCAATCATTTTTCAAGTAACAAATATATATGTCGGAGATGAAATAACACCGGAGCCTTCCCTTTGGAACTTTGGGAAAATCCCATAATATTGTAATCTAGATTCTACCATAGCCGTAATTAAGCAATTGCCGTCATTCAATTCGATTGTATTTGTTCGAGACTTGTGATAGTGAGCTTGGGCTCGAGGCGACAACCAGTCGCCGAACGTAGCCGCGGTCAAGGGATGAACGTTTTGTCTAACAAAACTATGGAGTAATAGTATAGCTCTCCTTAAAAAGAAATAGTTGTAGCGGCACTAGACAGTAAACATTTTTTTTCTTTTTTTTATTTGGCAATTTATTTACAATTAATTCTGCTAGAGAATTTTAACTAACTTCATTTGGCGTGGTACAGTAACTTGGATTATAATAATTCATATTATGATTGATTCTAGTTTAATGCTTCAATCCAAAGGGTATTTTCTTTTTAGTCTGCGGGTATGATACGTCGTGTCGAGTAGTTGGGTGATTAAAGGGTTGTGATGGTTGTTGACTTTTGTGTAATATCTGCTTTTGAACTTGTATATTTCTTCTTTAACTGTGGATATCTTGAGGTCGCGGTGGTTTCTTTCGTTGGTGACATACCAGGGTGCATTTAATAGGGATATTAGCGTTTTCGATTGGAAGTGTTAAAGAATTTCAATGTTGGAATAGCTTGCTGTTCCCCATAGTTGGATTCCGTAGGTCCAGACAGGTTTTATTACGGTCTTATAGAGGGTAATTTTGTTCTGTGTACTAAGGTTGGAGCGTCGGCCAGTGAGCCAATAAAATTTTTTGAGTTTATCCTTAAGTTGCTTCGTTTTGTCTTTGATGTGAATTTTCCAAGTTAATCTCCTGTCCAGGGTCATGCCCAGGTACCTGACTGTGTCCTTGCTAGATATTGTTGTATTGTTGATGGTGACCTGAGGGCAGGTTTGTTTTCGAAGCGTGAAGGTTACATGTGTAAATTTTTTTTCATTAACTTTGAAGCCCCACTTATGAAACCACTTTTCCATAGAGTCAAGACATCGCTGAAGAGTGGAAGAAGCAATTGTCTGGTCCGCGTGGGAAGCTAATAGCGCTGTATCGTCGGCAAATGTTGCTGTAGTTATCTCTGTAGAAATTGGTAAATCGGCAGTGTAGATGCAGAACAGCAGGGGTCCGAGGACACTATCTTGGGGTATGCCAGCTTCAATTGGGAATGTTGTGATAGTGGTGTCTAAGTATTTAACCATGAATTGTCTATTGGTTAGGTAGGGCTTTAGGATGGAGTAGTAGGTGTGTTGTAGGACTTTTTTAAGTTTGTATAGAAGCTCTTCGTGCCATACTTTGTCAAATGTCTGTTGAATGTCAAGGAATACCGCTGAGCAATACTTTTTCTTTTCTAGGGTTTAGCTGATAATGTGTGTTATGCGATAGATTTGTTCTACTGTGGAATGTTGTTTCCGAAAACCGAATTGATGATCTGGCAGTATTTTAAAATCCTCAAGGAGTGGAAGGAGTCGTTTCGTTAGCATCTTCTCGAATAGTTTTGACAAGGTAGCTAGAAGACTAATTGGACGATAGGAGTTAGTTTCATATATTGGTTTTCTGGGTTTAGGGATAAGAGTAATCGGAGAAATTTTTCAGGCCTTGGGATAGTATTCGAGGCGAAGGATTGCGTTAAAAATTGATGTGATGAGTGCAATCCCTTTAATGGGAAGTTCCTTGATTACTTTATTGCATATTAGGTCATGTCCAGTTGCTTTCCTGGGATTTAGGCGATGGATTAATTCCATAATTTCTGCAGAAGTGAAGGGTTCTATGGGGGGAGACATTTGGATGGAGAGTGCAGGTAATCAGTAATATCCGTGGCAGTTTTGGGGTAATGGGGGTTTAAAAACGTTAGATAAATATTTGGCAAATAGGTTGGCTTTTTCTATAGGGCTACGTGCCCATCCACTTTGCGGACGGCGGATTGGAGGGATTAATTGCGAGGGGCGCATGAGTTTCCTGGAAGCCTTCCATAGTGAGTAGTTGGAGTCTGCTGTGGGGGACAGATTGGCGAGATATTTTTGAAAACAGTCATTTTTATAATTTTTGATGAGTTTGGTTAACTTCCTAGTCATCCGGTGTTCTATGGGTCTGCCATACTCTTCTTAGTCTACGTTTTTCTGCTATCTTTTTTAATATGTAATGGGGATATTCACGTTTGCTGATAGAAGTCTTAGTAGGTGTGGAGGAGCGGATAGCGTTTATTATGCTCGTGTTTAAATATTCCGTGGCTATTTCGATATCTTCATTAGTTAGTTAGTTAGTGAAATTAGGCCTGAAGTTGAGTGATTAAAGACTTCTCTAAAGAGCTGCCAGTTGGTGAGTTGGTTATGAATAAAGCCATTAGGTGGATTCTCGATAATTGTTGAATTGACTGTTGCTATCACGGGGGAATGGTCAGAAGAGAGATCCGCCGAGGAGTTGATTTGGACATATCTTGGCGAGATATTTTTAGTTATGAAGAAATCAAGTAAGTCAGGTATTTTGTTAGTGTCAGTTAGTGTTAGTATGGGGGTTCATATGTGGTGAGGTAATTGAGATTGTTGGTGATTATGCTATTTAAGAAATTTTTGCCTCTTACTGTGATAAGTCTGTTGCCCCATTGGGTATGTTTGGCGTTATAGTCCCCTCCTGCTATGAATCTGTTGCCCAGAGCGTCAAGGAAATCATCAAAGTCTTCTTTAGAAATGGAGTGTCTAGGAGGACAATATACTGCTGAGGTGGTGATTGTACCATGGCAATCTTCTATCGCTACGGTTGTGGCTTGGAGGTAGTCCTTCTGGAATGATGGAAGCTCGTAATGCTTGATGCTGGATTTGATAATGATTCCGGTGCCGCCGTGGGCCTTACCACTGGGATGTTGGGTATGGTAGAAGTTATAACCATTTATTTGTAGATAGTTCTTGTCGGTGAAGTGGGTTTCAGATATGAGCATTACGCCGATTTGCTGTTGTTTTAGGAAGAGTTCTAGTTCATATTTGTGTTGAGTTAGACCGTTGGCGTTCCAAAGAGCTATGCGTCTTGGTTTTATTTTGCGTCGGGACGTATTAATTTATCCATGATGAGTGTTAATAGTGAAAGCAAATTATTTATTTGTTCTGATTGTTTCTCTATTAATTTTTCGAGTCTAGAGAAGTTGTCTGTGTTTTGTGTATTGGGAACATTATTTTGAAAATGGTCCCTATGGATATTCGGATTATTTTGATTTCCTTGTACTGCTTGGGCGTAAGAGATTGAAGTAGTAGTGATTTTTGGAGGACTGGGTATTTGATTGGTTGTCTCTTTGGCTCTGAGTTTAGGATACTTATTTATATATAATGTTTTGTAGGCTGAGCAACCTTTGTAGTTAGCAGGATGGTCGCCTTGACAGTGGATGCACTTCGGTGGGGTTTCTGGTGATTTAGTGCACTGATCAGTGGGGTGTGTACCTGCATACTTAACGCAACAGAAATTATGATTGCAGTATTTCTGCGTGTGACCGTACCTTTGGCACCTTTCACACTGTACTATCTCCTTTTTTACTAAGGGAGGTTCGAACTTAACTACCGAATTCATTAGTCGGTTAATGTTGTAGAGTTGTTTATTGTTGGGTTTTTGTTTTATGTTAATAAAGAAGAGGAATAGAGGGTTTTTTGAGATTCTATGGCGTATGTTACTGATGTTAATTACTTCGTGACCATGTTTGAGGAGTTCGAACTTGAGTTCGTCCATGTTAGCTGAGTGGTGGACGTTGCGCAGTACCACACGGAAAGGTTTTTCTTGTTTCAGTTGATAAGTGTGGAAGTTTGCGTTCAGGGTTTTTAGTAATTTTGTTAGTTTCCTATAGGATTCTGGATTGGCTGGGAGAATTTTAACCTGATTATTATTTATTCTTAGTGTGTAGTTCTCTTTGTTAATGTCTTTCTCGATGGACTTTATCATTGTTTGGATATCGATAACATCATCCATGAAGATTGGTGGGGGAGGATGGTTTTTATGTGCGTGTTGTTTCGTTGGTGTTTCCACTACGACCATAGAATCGTCTGTAGATTCAAGTATTGAAAGTCTATTGTGAGTGGTTACATTGTTTGTTGTCGTATCGTTTTGTTTAATGTTTGCTTTTGTTTTGGTTGTTTCACGCTTTCGTTTTTTAGTGTTAATAAATTCCGAGTTGTCCTTCTGCCATGGGGGAGGTAGCGCGGTGCAATTGTGGTTTAGCTCGAGAGAGCCTGGTCGCGATTCTTGTGCCATTATCGAGCTAGTTAATTCAAAGTGAATAACTAGTCGAGAGGCTATGAGGCTATGATTTGGGTAGAGATTAAGAGGACAGTAAACATTCCAATGGTTTCTGTCCCGTGGCTCGTCACACGCAGACCCTATTCTCCGGGTAAAATGATTACCAGATGTCGATGCATCTCCACAGTACATATTCAGCTAGCCTGAGGACCCGTTACAAATCTTAAGATTTAGTTAATTAAAGTCCTTGAAATAGACAAACAGCCTTTGTCCCAACTGCGGGAAGATAGGGGAAACCTATTTTCTCATGAACGGCGCCTCCCGCCAGCAACTTTCCCTCAAGGGCGGCTAGCATCCTTTTCTAACCACCAATATAGAAATTGACCAATTAACAGCAACGTCAATTTCCCTCACTTTTCGAACGAAGGCATCGCTCCACGAATCCGATGATCTCGTGTCCTCAGACACACCCTATTATAGTTTTCCTCTGCAGCATCATCATGACGGAAAGTCATTCTCTCGTGAGATCGCATTAGCGAATTACATAGTGTCTTTACGCCCGGTGGATATTCTATGTTTTAACAAAGAGTTAGTTCAGTAATACTTGTACCGTAGACAAAGAAGTTGGGTACAACTTGGACTTTGGAAGAAAGCACATTTTGTTATTCCGTTGACTGCGGATTCGTTATTGAACCTAGGATCATTGTCATTAGCTTCTCAAGTATCTAATTATCACGATTACTTGTCGAAATCTACAATAATCATATTTGCACTAGTAAATATCTTCTCTATTGCATAACAATAATGTCTAATCCAAATGAAGATTCGTTTCACGCTCCTAACCCTAATCATAATGTGAACCCGACATATATGTATACATAAACATACAACAACACGCAACAATACATAAAATTATTAAATTTTTGGTTTCAGTCAAATATTAGCAACCAAACATATGTGTAATATTATGGTAGAATTTCTTCGTCAGCATAATATTAATTATTTATATTAATATTTTCGCCCGTAGTAATTCTGGGCTATGGACGACCAATTATTTTCTAACGAATTTTCTTTGTATTATTATTTTCCGAGATGTTCATGTCAAGTTTCTTTTCTTAAACGGAAATTTATTCTCTTCAAATCATTTGATAGTGTTTCTGAAGACGAATTCATTAACTTTTCATGTGTAGGGTCGATTTCAATTAGCTTAAATTTATTGATTTTTAGAGAAGAGACTTCTTTGGGAAGCACGGATGGCTGCTTTGTTGTGTTAAACATTGCTTTGTGCAACATATATAAAGGGTCTGTATCAAAAACTGTGGCAGTTTTGAGTAGCTCAGCTTAGATTGATTTTGGCCGAGACCATACGAGCGTTGGAACGATGCGCTTGTCACGTAAACTTGAGACTTAGATTATAAAAAAAGAAGGTTGAATCGTAACCCAACTCTCAACTTTCCTTTTATTAAACTTTATTATATATTTAGTAATTACAATGATTTTACAGAGTTAAAATGATACTAAATCAGAGAAAGGCGGAACAAGAACTGCTCGAGCTGGCTGAAGTCTCGGCTTATATGCGTTTTGGTTTGGGGATGTGTGGGGCTCGGTGTAGGTTATGACGTGCAAAAAAGTCCGAAGGTCGGGGGTCGATGTCTTATCTCTGGTGTAGATTAACGATATGGTTGATGTCACACACTGTGCGTCAAGCGTAGAAGAAATAGGCGTTGTAGAAATGGGTACATTGTCGTATATGAGAGTACACAGACGAACGTCGTGCGATACTATCAAGTCAGTACTGAGTTACAGTTAGCATATTAACCGTGTATAGCCGCAAAAACTAAAAATTCGAACAGTTTGTAATATTCTGTGATTTTAGGTGATTATAATACGCCACGCCTCTTTAGTTTTTCTTCGAGTAATCAAAATTGAGGGTTGTTTTAAAGAGCTTCCCTATTTAGCGATATGGGATAAATGATAGGCTTTCCTATTTGGTGGTACGCAACTACAATATTCCGTAGAAAATTTGATGGAATGACCATATTGTATTTTCATATTTGGTAATAAGGGATTATGGTACTCATTCCACACATACATTTCACATTGTACTTTAATATTTGATAGATTTATGAAGTATATTACAACATAATGAAGTATATGATGTTTATTGAAAGTGATATTAAATAAGAATAGGCAATATTTCATTTTTTTCACAATGAGTTGACAAGGACAAGCATTGTTCCATTTTTAGCGGTATGGGACGAATAAGCCCTGTAGGATTTTTCACTATATTATGTTACTTCATCTTGAAAAGTCTCAATTAGTGTTTATTTCGTTTAGAAATGTGAAAAAATGACGGAAATATCAGCTTCGCAAATGGAAAAGTTCAATGAAAAAGAGGCCGCCTAGTAAGAAAATTCGTTATAGATCCTATATGTCTCATACTGCACGTATTAACTTTGTTTTACATATTTACATATATTATTTACACTACCGCTCAAAAGTATCCGGACACTTGCGAAATATGTATTAACATTGCATAAAAGTTATTTAAGTGCCTAAAATAGTGACTAAAACCGATTTTTATTAATTTCTTATGGAATATCTAACGTTTTAAGTAAAAAATTACGTATGTGGAACTTACCAATACTACACTAAAATTAAATACGAGATTCATCGACG
>JACXIM010000124.1:3761787-3777481 GCA_014737505.1 Bombus sibiricus | reverse complement strand
ATTATTTTTAGTATTTCAGGGAAACGTAAAACAGTATCGTGATATGTTCGAAATCTAGTACCATAAAATACTCAAGAATTACTTACAATTAGTAGGACTACTCCCGCGTCAAAAACAAGAATCCCAGAAATACTAGCACAATTGTTGTGATGATCCCACAAGCATACTTCTGTCATCTGTAAGAAACAGAATATTTTTTAAAAAGTTATTATAGATAAAAAGAAGAAACTGAAGAGTGAATTACACGTAATAAATTATATAATCAGGTAAGATCGATAAACAGTCAGAATTCGAATCGTTACTTATTAGAAATATATACAGGAATCGGTACGAACAGTGTGGACGCCGTGCTTGAATGTCTACCGAATGTAGCTGCTTGTATTCCCAGTATCGTTAAATTATCGAATATACATATGTATAGAAAGGACGTACGTCAATTATTTATTATACTAAGAAGATTTCAGGCAACAACGAAATGTTGAAAGGACATGCTATTTTATATATTGTAGTTTAACAAGATGTTCGAATTCGTGTCGAAAGAGTGGCAATATTTGTAATTAAATAATAAATTATCCGATCTAGAAAAAGTAGTCCTGCATGGCAATGAAATGGCCCAATTGTATGGAAGTAAGATTAGTGGATAAAGTGATTCACGTAATCGAATCAATTTTTAAAAGTTGGACCAAACAACTTGAGCTTTCTTTTAAGACGTTAGAGGCAGTAGTTTACCCTTATGTTTCAGACAGTCGTTAATTTTGATAGACCAGTAGGAGCTTTTAAATGTGGTGTATTTTGTGGAGCTATTCAGTTCCATTCGCTTGTGCTCAGTTTACCTGGACAATACTTCTAGACTATTATGCTGACTTAATGAAACAATAGTATGTGTTTAGAGTCGTATTTAGTGTGGCCATCATATGCAAGTTATCATACTAATCTGGAATGTAACGTTTGACCGAATTGAAATATGTACAATTCCACATGATATAATATATCGGTAAAAATTCAAAAAATGTTTTACGTGACGCATATAATGAGGAAGAAGCCATGTGTCTCAACAGCAGATGGATTGTACGAAATGAATATGGAAAACTTCGGAATGTTATGTATTTCTATAAGGCTAACATTGTTATTTATATGTACTTGAATGTGTATACCGTAATTGTACATTATCTACTCTCCGATTATTTTAAGTTTTAATACCTTCAAAACGTGCATGTCGTCCTTCACAATGATAACGTTGGCAAAATAATGCTTCCACGTCAGCTGTGGGAAATATGGTAGCATAGTCGTTATGTTCTGACATTGAATTTGGACTAAGCAAGAATGCAGATAATAGTAAAAATAACCGACATATATTATTAATTTTGTATTATTTAAATCACCCTATTGAATATGCAAATAAAATTATTGTGTAATAAAATTACATGTCTAAATTAATGATTAACTACTATTAGTACTTACTAGATTTCTTCCTTTATATATATATTATTCTTCTATTATATGTACACAGTAAGTTTCATCTTCGTGTTATAAAATAAGGAGTAGAATAAAGCGACCATAATTTTAGTTAAAATTATGATATCTGCATCTTGCACAATAAGTAACTGACATTATTATATACCTATCGAATGAAATGATTTTGCCGAAAATACAAATAAGATTATAAAACATCATTTGTCATATATTGTTTTTGTTTTTAATTGATCCTTGTGTCTGTGGACTTTACGAAAATGATTAATAGTATTCTATTCCTCTAAATTCTTTGTACATTATTACGGAAAAAGTTTATATTCCGTATTGTGTGTAACAAGGTTTTTCATTGTTCAACTATAACAAGGTAGGAAACAAAATTTCAGAAATATGCATGCCTTGTAAGTAACATTATAACCTTGCCTTTTCTTATTCATAGAAGAACCCTTAATTGGCTATAATATCTAAAATAGCAAAATAAATTCATAGTACTTTTTTAAGGAATTAAATAATTTCGATTAATCTGTGTACAGCAATCCTCTGTTAAGAACCACAATCAACATTTCATTTTGAACTTTTTCCAAATGTAGTAAAATCGGACTATTAAAAATTACGATAGTAACGTGAAACAGTGTTACTTTTGAGAGAAATAACTTGATCGACACGATAGGCACTGAATGTACAACTTGCTTTTAAAATCTTCGGAGAATTTTATGGCCCGAATAATTCTGGTTGGATATTTTAATTCGTCGAATGTAATTTAAATCAATTCATCTACTACAATTTGCGTACTTACTGATTTTCTTTTACTAGAGAGTGCAGGTTCTTTGCTAATTGTGTGCAAGTTACATACATTCTCAGCAGTGATATCTGCATTAATTTTGGCCTACATATAGGCCAAATATATACAACTAGCAACATAGTATTTCTCATATTTCTACCAATTCGTTATTTTAATTTTTCTTATTATACCACAATCGAAACCATAAACAATTCACATCTTCATTGATTTACTAGATCTCGATTATCGTAGTATAACTTCCCGTTTTTGTTTTGTTCCAAAATCACAGTGTAAACCAACGTGAATTTCACTTCAATAAGAACGTGAAAACACTTCCTACTGCGGCTGGAACGTAAAATGTACATTAAATAAAAGAACGGTAACTATCAGCAATGGTTGTTAGAAGAGAGTATTCTAGTCGTCATAACGCGTGATGTACAAAATTCATATCGATCGACATTATCAAAAATGTCAGAACTGTATTGTAATCGATAACTGTAAGTATTATGTACAGAATACAATTTTGTTCTCTCATATTTATACCCTATCTCATATTTGTAATCTCTCCTCTGTCTATATCTCAACATTTATTTTCGAGGTATCTATGTTCTTCAACAATAGGGGACCAATTCTTTGTCTTCCACCGAATCGTCCAACAAGCGACAGCCTTAGAAAGAAATGATTGATATTTTATTATGTGAATCCTAACTGAAATCGGCAGTCCCTTAAAAGAACGATTACGTCATTTTCTTATAGGTATGTACATATGTAACTACCGTATAAACTGCTAATACAATAACAGCAGCAATCAAACAGTTTTGCTTCGATACAATAAATGAAATAATATGAAAATACTGTCATTAAGTTTCTCTACATTTTACCGAATCAATTTACTACCACTTTATACTTTGGATCTACAAAGAATCGCTTCATGCATTCGGCGCGGCATGCCAGTCTTATTGAGTTTGTGGTTCCGTGCGTTGCGTTTCCTTACAAGTCGTTGTTTCGAAATTTGGAAACATGGACGGTAAGAGGAAGGGACGCAATACACTTATATTATACCGTGATCAAAATACCTATCGTTTCGTTTACTAATAGTATTAATGGTATCTGAATTATATTTCTGCATATATTTTATATCGATAATATGATTCAAATATAATTTATTCAGATAATTTTATTCAATTTTCGAAATATGTAGTATTTCAGAAAACCGGGGAACAGTATCCCAATATATATGACATTCCTTATTATAACATGATCAAGAAGTATTTGAGATTTGTGGGCCTAGATCCACACCAAAAAAATGGATTGATCACTGTAATTATAATGATGACTAGTATAACAACCGCACTTATTCCAATGGTAAGGTAATCATATCGTAGCTGCAAGTTATGGAAGTAGTTAATATGTGGAAATTAATTGAATTCTGCGTAATAAATTAAATAGTCAGATAATGTCATTAACTGGAACTTATAATTCATTAGTCAATCGCATTGTACGAATCATTAAACACCAAGAATCTGGACGTGATGCTGGAGTGTTTGCCACATTTAGCTGCAATTGTGACCAGTTTCGTTAAAATAATGAATGTTCATCTCAACAGAGAAAATGTACGCAAATTATTACTATTGAATAATCTTTTCGGAAGGAAGCATGTTATAAAGTTATGACAACACATGTTATGTTCTAGTTTAGAAAATTGTTCGATTCTATAACGAAAGAATGGCAGCAGCTGAAATTAAGTCAAGATTTGTACATTCTGGAAGAAGTCACCATACGAGGCAGCAAAATGGCGAAATTGTATCGAAGTAAGTTATCGTGTCTTAATTTTTTAATCGGCTTACTTCTAGTACACGTAAAAACGGATTCGTTCCACTTAATATTTCGCACTCGAATGATCAATTCTAATCTTTTCAGATACATTAATGATATTTATGGTACTCTTTTTACTCGTTCCACTGATTTCTCCTACGATGGATATCCTTCTTCCACTAAATGAAACTCGACCACGACAACAACTACTTAATGTTAATTACGTGCTTTTTGATAGCCATAACTATTTTTTCTGCGTGTACTTACAGTTATCTTGGGTGGCAATAGTAGTTTCAATAAGCATAGTTACCGTAGATTCTTTATTGATGCTTATAGTTCACCACAATAGTGGACTATTTATAGTATGTGGGTGAATATGATTTACTCAATACAATTATATTACATATAATTATGTATATTCACTACCGCTTAAACATATTTGCACATTTTTAATACATTGCAACATAATTATAAAATTGCAGATGTTCAAGTTTTTCAGATGTTTATTACAGTGGGTCACGAAAGTACTTGAGCATCCAAATAATAATCTTTTACTTCTTTTTGTAGTAAATGTTTTATAGCTTTTATATCCATTTATATACGTTTATATACATTTATATACAATTTTAGATTGGTTTGAAATTTTACTAATACAATAATGACAGATGTGTCGCATTAGTGTTAATAAAATTTCAAAACGTTTTATAAAACATATGTAATAGATGTATACATGAAACAACATATATACTTTTGTCAGCCACTGTATGTACCAATAGATATTATGATAATTTCTTTTAATTCTTGTTATATATCCAGGCATCAAATCCAGAAAAAAACAAGGCACTTAAATTCATTCACTAATGAAGCTATGTCTGAACATTACACATATAAAGAGATCAGAAATTGCGTGATCATGCACAATAAAGCCATAGAGTTTGTATTTAACAAATAATGATATAGTATAATAAATTTTCGAATTGTTATTGAACGACATTAATCATTTTTGCTCGTTGCATTTTTAGCTTTTATGATATATTAGATGAAAACAATCGACTTAGCTATATGATTCAAATTGGACTAACTATGATTGGTATAACCACAACTGCTGTTCAAGTAAAGATACTCATACAAAGAAAATCTACTAAAACTTGAAAAATCATTAACCTAATCAATTGTTTTATATTTGCAGACAGTCATTAATTTAGATAGACCGGGAATATCAATTAAAAGCGCTGTATTGTGCGGAGCTAATCAGTTTCATTTATTTATGCTCAGTTTACCTGGACAGATACTTGTAGATCATTGCACCGAACTAACGAAACAATTGTACGTGTTTAGTGCTTTCGAAACGTAACTGCGGTAGAACCTCGATTATCAGATCACATATTAATGAAAATTTGTGGGTGGTTCTATATATGAAACATTGAAAAATAAGAATGGGAAGTGATGAAAATTGTTACATTTTTATCCAAAAATTTTTATTTGTTTCTGATATTAGTATTTGTAAAATAATTCAAAGTAAATGATACTTTCCTATGTCCAAATAAAGCTATTCGGTTAAGCGAACAGCGCATACCATGGTTAGATCGGATAATCAAGATTCTGCTGTAATCTTATTAATCATAGAATGTAATGTTTTATTGACATCGAAACAGATACGGTTCTACATGGTATGGAGTACCAATAAAAACTCAAAAAATGCTTTACATGATGCAAATAAGAACTAGAAGCCCATGTACATTAACTGCGTGTGGATTGTACCAAATGAACATTGAGAACTTTGGAACTGTATGTAACACAGCATAAGTCGATTGTAATTGTTGTACTATATCAACCATTATTTATAATCGTTTTCATTGTAAGACCTTCAAAACCTGCATATCGTACATTACGATGATGTTGTCATTGAAAGGATGAAGTTGAGTGTTACCTCTATATCCGTTGCATTTTATACTTGGACTGAGTAAGCATCAAGATGGTATAATAACTGATATAATAGTTTGTCATTATATCGAACGTACAAATAAAATTAATAAATCACGATGATTAGTTGATATACTTTAATTCGCAAGTAATACTGTGTACCTTCCCAAAAATTACTGTACTGGACCTTTTTAAATATCGCCAGAAAGTACAATGTATGTATGTATACAGATTTACTAACATCATCAAGGTAAACAGAAATAATACGGGTCCTAATTGAACTAGCACTAATAAAACTAGCACTATTATATGTAACTACAGAAATGCACAAAAATTCCTAATTTTTCATTTCATATTGTTAAAGCGATAATTTAAAGAACATTACGAAGTACATACTACACTATGGGCATAAACCAATTATGATTTGTGCTACTGTATCTTCTTCCTTGTTATGCTGTCATATTCAGTATTGCATGAGTTTCTTTTAAATATCGTTTTTACAATATAAAGTGAAGAACCTGGCTGAAAACTTCCTAACCACAATAGTTACGTATATTATATTACCTACTATTTACGAATACTTTAATCTTCAGACCGTCAAAGTGTGCATGTCCTATATTACAACGTTAATATCAGTGAAATATTGAATCCGTACTACCTGTCGAATGTAATCATATCTACTGTATGTTCTACACAGTTTTATCTGACATAAGAATAAATAGCCGATATGTCATATTGAATAAATTGAACGATTTCAATGAATCTGCAAATAATGATATGAAACCACACACTTCAAGTACAGTGTTAATACTTTAGTACATAAATCGAACCTAAGTAATATACATTCACTGTTATTTCACTGAATCTTCCTTACATTTCCTTCAAAAATAACTTGACAATCTTAAGAAGTTGAAATAAATGCTACTTTTATTGTTACAATATTCATGTGTTGCAAACAGTGATAAACTCTTCACTGAGACTTTTCAATTGAAAGTCAGAGGAAGTGTTACAATTAGGATACGCTGTGCATAAAAAGGAATGTTTTCAAGCAGTCAACGCTATGAATGCTCTGCTAGCATTCACGATCAATTATTTAGTTGGTATACCATAATTAATTATAATAGCAGCTGTACCATGTCCCGCAGAGCGATGTAACATGTCTCACAGGAACGTCGGAAAACCATCATTATGACGTCAAAGATGATATCACAAATTTAAAAATGATATCGTAGTGAGGTACTTGGCAACAAATCGATTTACTATAATATTTAATGACGAAAATTATACATTTCCAGCAACATTGAATGTCCAGTATAACTACATATGAATCATATTGATTTCTACGAGAAAGGAATCTCATACTCCATACGACGCTTCTTATACACGCGATTTCTTCTAAAGCGGTTGTATAAGTTAAAAAGGCCGACGTTTGAAACCTGAAGCAACAGCCAGTAAGGGAAAGAGATTTACACTAAAACTAAAATATTTAGTTCTCTTTAAACTAATAATTGGGCTGCAGATATTTATGTAAATCCCACTTTGTATGAATAGATTTGAAAAATCTAACCCAGGAAAAAGATGTTTTTATCTGTTACATATTACAGGCAATATTATATTTTGAATATTTTATATATTTTTGCATATGATATAATCATTGATGATCGTCTTATTTCGGCTTCAAGAATCACTCCCTAAATTTCCTGACACCTGTAGCCGAACATCCTGTATATTTTTGAATATTATATGCATTCATTACATCTCTTTTCCTTGCAACTTGACATAAATGTATAAAAACACGTAGTGACTAGTGGTATTAATACTATATTGATGCTATTTCTATGCTATTTGATATAACACGATGGTGTAATTAATGTGGGTTTTGAGTATTCAGTGCTTCAGATAACCGGAGGCCCCGAAATATTTCAAGTGTCTTACTACAGCAAACTCGAACGATATATCCAACTTTTAGGACAAGATCCGCGTCATAAAAGTAGCACTAGAAATATTATTGTAGTAATAGTAGTGACTAGTATCGCAAGCATTACTATCCCAACGGTAAGAAAAACACGATAATCATCATATAGAAAAGTAATAAAGCTAACGATAAGGTAATGTCATTAAAAAATTGGGACTTGCAATCGATAGACCACAGAGTTATTTGCGTCGTTGCATAACAAGGACATGGATGGAGTCATCGAGTGTCTGCCACACTTTGTCACATCTTCCACCAGTGCTGTTAAAATATTAAATATGCATTTCAACAGGCGAAGTGTGCGCTAATTTCTTTTTATATAAAGAAATTGTCAACTACACACGTTGTTAAATGGACAAATACTTCTCTTTTTCAAGTTTAACAAACTGTTCCAACTTGTGGCAAAACAATGGGAACAACTGAAATTAAATGACGAATTGCACGTTCTGGAGGAAGTCGTCAAGCAAGGCAATAGAATGGCGCACTTTTATCGTAGTAAGTAAAGCTATCCCAATTCTCATCGAGATTTCCAATATTTTTAATTTTTAACCAAAGCAGTCCTTCCTAACATACATAAAATTATTTATACGTAAACAATCAATTGTGTTGACTTTCAGACACTTTAGTATCTTTTATGGTATTGTTCTTGCTGGTGCCACTAATTTCTCCCATTCTCGATATTGTCCATCCAATAAACGGAACTCGAACACGCCAACAACTGCTAAGAGTTAATTACATATTTTTTAACAACGACGACTATTTCTTTTACATATACTTACAATTATTTTGGAGCTCTGTCGTTATAGTGTTCACCATAATTAGTGCTGACTGGTTATACATGTTAATAATTCATCACAGTAGTGGATTATTTGCGGTTTGTGGGTAAATGTCATAATGTTATGCAAGACTTGGTTATTAGTCGTCATTCTTTCATGCAGTAGTAAATATTGTAATCACTATATTTATACTAAGTATACACATGTTCATTATTTGTTATCATAACCGTAGACATCGAGTCCAAAAAGCAACTGTGAATGCAAACAACTTTACCGGTGAATCTGTTTCTGAGAATTACACGTATGAAAAAATCCGGAATTGCGCGATAATGCACAATGAAGCCATACGGTCTGTATTTATTAGAATAATCAAAAAATTACGAAATGTCACTAATATACATCTTCATTAACTTTAAAGATTTTCAAATATATTGAAAGAAAGCAGTCAAGGTAGTTACTTAATTCAGGTTGGATTGAATATGTTGGGGATAAGCGCGACAGCTGTTCAAGTAAAAACAATCTTTAAAATAATAACAAACATTAAGAATAGTTTCAGGCAAATAATTGTTTATATCATTCTTCAGACAGTGATAAACTTAGACAGACCGGAAGAAGCAATACGAAGTGCAGTATTTTGTGGGGCTTGTCAATTTCATTTGCTTTTACTTAGTTTACCTGGCCAGGTGCTCCTGGATCATTGTTCTGATTTAGCAGATAATATGTATGTGTTTAGAAAGTATTCATATAAACTAAATATATTAATCACAGGCTCGAATAAAATTAAATGCTCGTATCAAAATAGTTACAGCTCGAAGTGGTACAAGGCTCCCGTGCAGATTCAAAAAGTACTATACGTGATGCAAATAAGATGCAGAAAGTTTTGTTCATTGACGGCAGGTGGATTGTATGAAATGAATATAGAAAACTTCGGAATAGTATGTATAAATTGAACAATATTATATGTATGTACGTACAGTGGTGTATAAAAGTTTCTGATCTTTCATTACATATCGCAAAAACGATATTTTAAAGAACCTTTCGAAGTACATAGTATAGTATAACCATAAAGCAAGTATCATTTGTTATACTATCTCTTCCTACCTGTTATGCCCTTATATTCAATATCAGATAATATCAAATATAATGTGTTTATCTACAGGTATAAAAGAATTTAAGGAACGATTCTTGAAGCTAAAATAAAATGAAAATCAAGAATAAAAAATTGCGTTTTCTGATTTGTTTGTTGATTATTGCCAATTAAAAATTGGTTGAAATATCCCTGTATGCGAGCAAGAACCCTTACAGGAACAAAATTAGGTCAATCTAAGCAGCGGGGTGCACAGTGATCCTCAAATCGAACGATATATGGGCAGCAGTTTCCCTCACACAAGCCGTAGAGAAGAAGATAATGACATTCGAAGATGTAAATCATCCTGCGCAATGTTTCCTCTAGCTCTTTATTTCCATAAATAATTAATAAATAATGGCGTACATAAACAACGTTTATACAAACTTCACACACGTGCTGCCATCGCCCCGTCTTGGTTGGCTGATTTTTCTTAGAAAACGTTGTGCAGGATAATTTGCGACTTAGAATGTCATTATTTTCTTCTCTACAGCTTTTCTCTTTTCTTTTTTCTCTACATTTGTGCGAGAGAAACTGCTGTCCATGCATCGTTCGATTTAAGGATCTCTGTGCACTCCGTTGCTTAGATTGATCTAAATATTTTTCGTTCGGCTTGCTCGAGCACAGGGATATTTCGAGCAATTTTTAATTGACAATGACTGAAAAACAAATCAAAAAAAGGAATTTTTTTATTTTTGATTTTCATCTTATATTAGCTTCAAGAATCATCCCTTAAATTTTATTACGCTTATAGCCGAACATCCTGTATATACGTATATGTATTATCCACTACATACGATTATTTTAATTTTCAGACCTTCAAAACGTGTATGTCCTATATTACAATGATGATGTCAGTGAAAAATTAACTCAGCACTATCTGACGAATGTAATCGTTCATACATCCACTGTGTGTTATATAAAGTTTTACTAAGTATAGAAATGATATGATAGATAATTTACATGTAATACTGAATATATTGGACTACTCAAACGAATAGAAATATAAAACCACACACTTCAGATACCGTATTAATATTTCAGTACATAATTCGTACATAGATAACACATTTGTTACCATTTCACTGAATTCTTTCGACACCACATCAAGTATAATTATACAGATTTAGGCAGATAAAATTGGTACAAGTACAAAGATAACAGTACTTTTGTTAGAATATTCGCGTGTTGCAAACAGTGATAAACATGTTGGTGAAGAATTCTTAATTGAAAATCGAGGAAAGTATCCGAACTCGAATACACCGTGCACGTAAGAAAAAGTTTTCAAGCAGTCAGCTCTATGAAAAATTTCCTACCACCTATAATCAATACTCAGTTGATATACAAATACTCAATTATAATAACTGCTCATCCATTTCTTGCCGAGCGCCGTAACATGTATTACAAGAACTTCGAAAAGCCATCATTTTCGTATCAAAGACGATGTCACAAGTTAAAAGTGATACCGTAGTAGACTACTTGGCAACAAATCGATACGCTATAATATGTAATAGCAAAATTGACGCATTTCCAGCAACATTGAATATCCAGCATAACTACATATGAGCATATTGATTTTTGCGACTTCAGAATGAGATCTCATACTCCACATGGCACTTCTTAAATACGCGATTCCTCCAAAAGCGGTTGTACAAGATAAAGAAGCCGACGTTTGAAACCTGAAGCTACAACCAGTAAGGGAAAGAGATTTACACCACACCAAAATAAGTGGTTCTTTTTAAACGAATGATAAACCTGTGGATATTTATGCTAACCTATATTTGTAGAGATATAATTTAAAAATCGTACTCACGCAGAATATGATTTTACCTATTACATTCTATGAAGAATATTATATTTTGAATATTTTATATATTTTTACATATCATGTGCATTCTTTGCGTTTCTTTACTGAAATATCCTATAAACGCATAAAAATCCGCAGCGTCTAGTAATATCGATGTTATGTTGATGTTACTTCTACGATATTTAATATAACCTCATGGGGTAATTAATCTGAGTTTGGAGTATTTAGTGCGTCAGAAAACTGGGAGCTCCGAAATACTTCATGTGACATACTACAATAAACTCGAACGATACATCCAACTTTTGGGGCAAGATCCGCGTCATAAAAGTAGCACTAGAAATATTATTGTAGTAATAGTAGTGACTAGTATCGCAAGCATCACTATCCCAACGGTAAGAACAACATGTCAATCATTATACAGAAAAGTAGGAAGGATAAATAAAAGGATAAAATGAGGAAACTGAATTGAGTGAATGCTACGTAATAAAGCTAATAATCAGGTAACGTCATTAAACAATTGGGATTTGCAATCGATAGACAATAGAGTTATTTGCGTCGTTGAATAAAAAGGATATGGATGGAGTCATCGAGTGTCTGCCACATTTTGTTACATCTTCCATCAGCGCTGTTAAAGTATTAAATATGCATTTCAACAAACGAAATGTGCGCAAATATCCTCTTACATAAGAATATTTTGAACTATACAAGTGGTATAAAAAATTATTTTTCTCTAGTTCAGTAAACTGTTCCAACTTGTGGCAAGACAATGGCAGCAGCTGAAATTCAACGATGAATTGCACGTTCTAGAGGAAGTCGTCAAGCAAGGCAATAGAATGGCGCACTTTTATGGTAGTAAGTGAAGAATTTAAATTCTCAACACGATTTCCAATATTTTTAATATTTAAAGTAAAAGATCCTCCCTGACATATACATAGAATTATTTACACGTAAATAATCAACTGTCCTAACTTTCAGACACTTTAGTATCTTTTATGGTATTGTTCTTGTTGGTGCCACTAATTTCTCCAATACTTGATATTGTCCACCCAATAAACGGAACTCGAACACGCCAACAACTGCTAAGAGTTAATTACATATTTTTTAACGATGACGACTATTTCTTTTACATATATTTACAATTATTTTGGAGCTCTGTCGTTGTTGTGTTCACCATAATAGGTGCTGATTGGTTATACATGCTAATAATTCATCACAGTAGTGGATTATTTGCGGTTTGTGGGTAAATATGCTGATATTATGCAAGATTTGGTTATTAGTCGCCATTCTCGCATGTACTAGTAAATATTATAATAACTATAATTTTTTTAAGTACACACGTTTTCATTATTTGTTTTCTTAACAACAGATATCAAATTCAAAAGGCAACTGCGAATCCAAACTACATTACTTGTGAAAATATTTTTGAGAATGCGACGTATGAAAAGTTTCGAAATTGCGTGATGATGCATAAGGAAGCCATACAGTATGTATACATTAATTAACAACAAAGTATAATAAAAGTCGGCAAAATAATTACAAAATTATGAAATGTGACTAATATAGATTTTCATTAATTCTAAAGGTTTTACAATATATTGAACGAAAGCAGCCAAAGTAGTTATTTAATTCAGGTTGGATTGAATATATTGAGTATTAGCACAACAGCAGTTCAAGTAAAGAACAATCTTGACATTGATAACGGATACAAATTAAAATAGATCTCGGTAAATAATTATCTTATTTTATTTTCCAGACCGTGGTAAAGTTGAACAGACCAGAAGAAGCAATACGAAGTGCTGTATTTTGTGGCGCTTGTCAATTTCATTTGTTTCTACTTAGCTTACCTGGCCAAGTACTTCTGGATCATTGCTCTGATTTAGCAGATAATATGTATGTATTTAGAAAATATCCATATAAACTATATATATATCAATCAGGCTCGAATAAAATTAAATGTCCGTATCAAATAGTTACAGCTCCAAATGGTACAATGCACCCGTGCAGATTCAAAAGCTACTATACGTGATGCAAATAAGATGCAGAAAGTTTTGTTCATTGACGGCAGGTGGATTGTATGAAATGAATATAGAAAACTTCGGAATAGTATGTATAAATTTAACAATATTACATGTATGTACGTATAGTAGTGTATAAAAATTTCTGATTTTTCATTACATATCGCAAAAGCGATGTTTTAAGAAACCTTACTAAGTATATACTATATGTTAGGTTTATACTATAACCACAAAGCAATTATCATTTGTTCTACTGTTTCCAATTATCTATTATGTCCCCATATTCAAAATTAGATAAAATTTCTGGCTGAAAACTTCTCCAAATCAATATATTTACATATAGTATATTAACTACTATTAACGAATATTTTAATCTTCAGACTTTCAAAACGTGCATATCCTATATTACAATGTTGATGTCCCTGAATGATTGAATATGCATTAGCTGTCGAATGTAATCTCATCCACTGTATGTTATACACAGCTTTACCAAGTATAAGACTAGTATAATAAATAGCTGACCTGTAATACTAGACATATTTGATGACATTGGCGAATAAAGATATAAAAATCACCCCTCTTATACGGTGTTAATATTTTAGCACATAAATCATTCCTGAATAACACACATAACACACATTCACTACCATTTCAATGAATTCCATTTACATTACTTCAAAAACAATTTCGCAATTTTAGAAGAATGAAATTGATGCCGGCAATGGTAAGTCTAACGATAACATAGATTCATTGTTCCAATATTCGTGTGTGGCAAACAGTGACAACCTTCTCAGTCAAGAATCCTCAATTAGAAGTCCGAATAAGTAATGCTAAAGTATTAGAGACTAGAATACACTGTGCATAAAAAGAATATCGTCTTTCAAGATCAATGTCACATTTTCGAAAACTCTGCTACCATTTACCATTAAAATTTAACTGGCATGTCGTACGAGACGGTATCAATATTTCAGGATAACTATACATAATAATAAGCCTTTCAAGTTCCGCAAAATATTTTGATGGGAGCTAGAAGAACATTAGAAAATCATAATTCTCTTAACCATGAGGATGTAATAAATTTAAAATGATACCAAATTGCACAGCTGTTCAACAAGAAACTGAATCAGTATAATATATAATGACCAAAATTATACATTTTCAGTAACATCTAACGCCTGGTACAACTACATATGAACCATATTGATTTCCACGATCCTCAAATGGGAACTTGTACTCCATACGACACTTGTTAAATACGCGATTTCTACTAAAGCACTCGCACCAGTTAAAAACGCCAGCGTTAGAAATCTCGAGCTATAGCCAGTAACAAAAAGACATTTACACTAAAACTATAAATAATATTTAGTTCTTTCTTAAACTAATGATAACACTGCGGGTGTTTATGCAAACCTATATCTCTATGAATATAATTGAAAAAATCGAACCCAGACAGAAAATGTGTTTACCTGTTACATATTATAGATGTAGTATCGGACCCGGAGGAACCCCCAAAATGTACTAACAATCCCGGACGAACCCCCAAGAACGTACTGATATTAGCGATTTATTTAAAGTAAATGGATTGTACAGGTGTTGATTAGACAGAAGAACGATGGTTGTTTAACATGAACTAGAAACTAATAACATAACAATAACTCGACATGATTTAAACAACTCAATGATTCATTTGCAACTCTCAAACGAACCACACTCTCTCGACAACGCTAGCCACACACTCTCTCGACAACGCTAGCCACACACTCTCGACAACGCAACTCGCACTCTCTCTGACTTCTCGATGCACACTCTCTGACTTCTCATCTAACACTCCGCTAATTTGTCTTTCTCCCGTAGCGTCCTTTTGTCCCTTGTCCTATCCCCACCACGCACGTACTCCTCAACCGCTCGCGGCCAGAGTCACGTAGGCCCTTTCCACGAAACGATAATAATTGTAATTCGATCTGAAGAAGGACAGACGACATACTTCGGCTTTCTCGCGACTTTGTTTA